>JAVJIF010034768.1:0-123252 GCA_038442645.1 Agave tequilana
CCTCAATTTCAAGGCCAACATCTCTGGTGTGAAGTTAATTTCTCAGCGGTTGAGACGGAAGGCTTCTGAGAAGAGGGGAGGCAAAAGGGTCCGCGTCCCGGGCATAGAGGAATTCGTCGCTATTAATGACAGCGAGGCCTCAGATGCAGGAAGTCCTCGCTTCGAAGCGGGAGCCGGGGGCTGAGACTTCTGCGACTGGCTCTGGTGTGATGGGGACCGTTCCCCTCGTCGTGTAGAAGAAGTGGAGGAAGAGGATTCTGATGTCCACTTCAAAAGAAAGCAGGAGGGTAGATCTCGTAGGAAGTCATTGGCGAAGAAGCACCGTCGCCAGGCTCCTACGGTTGTCGTAGAGGGCGAACCCTCAGCAGCGTTCCCTCCTGCTATCCCGTTAGTAACGGACCCGTCAGTTGCTGAACCGGACTACCAGTGAATTTGCTCCGGATCTGGGTAAGATCAACTCCGTCCGTATAATAGGTCTTTTGTGTGTTTCCAAATGACTTATTATCAATTCTTCTTGGTATAGGAGCTGAGGCGGCTGGAGATCAAGGGGAACATTATGATCCCCTATTTACTTATGGAACTGAGGCTGGTTCTTTTGTCCACCCGGAGGAGTCCGGAGGGAGGATGTACGGTCGACATTGGTTCCTCTGGCGCTGGGACTTCCAAAGGAAGCCCTGTAGCGTCGAGCTCTGTTGGATGGTCCACAGGAGATTCGGCGAGCGGGCCGGCATTCGTGCTGATTCCGCCAAGAATTTTCCGATGGAGCCCATGGAGACTGATGCGGCTGCGGATGTTTGAGGCGACGTCATCTTATGGTACTGTCCTGACCTCTTGGCTTCTATTGCATGTTGTGTCCTGTCTAAACACAGTCTTGTTACAGGTGTTCGGCCTCAAGGTGTATTAGTTTCAAGGGAACCGGCTGATCCTCATGGGGAGTCCAGAGGTCATATGAGCACTTCGACCGCGGCGAATGCTGCTGTGTTGGATGCGCTATATGGCGACCTGCCCTCTTATCGGTCCTAGCCAGCCGAAGGACCAGGGGCTGAAGAAAACGGCAGTTCCGGAGGTGTCCTCACTCCAACTATATCAACGAGTGAGGTGCCGACAATTTTGCCAAGTGCGGAGCTGAGGGTGATTACCAGCCCTACCTCTCCAACCCTGGTGGTGAACCTGCTGTTCAGGAGATGGTCACTAGTCCTACCTCAGCGGTGGCTAGTGTACTGATTCCATGAAGACTCCGCCAGATCACCAACGGCCTGTCTTACTGCTGTTAGTGTTCCTGTTGCTCCTTCCTCGGTGGTATCGACCGGGTGGGCTGGTGGACTTTCTGAAGTTGCCGTCTACCAGAGGTGGCCGAAGTTGAAAATGATTTTATAGGCAACATAGTCGATAGTTTTTACAAAGGCTTAGGGCGATGCATCGACCTGATCTTGAAAGGTTTCGACTATGCCGTTCTCAACGTTAAAGGTGGTCCTCTCCACGCAGTATTGAAAGTATTCGGGACCTTAAAAGGTATCACCAGGCCACTGAGCTTGGAACTCCTGGTCGATCAATTTGAGAGGGACGTAGAGGAATGGTGCCGTCTTAGCCGCTCAGACCTGGAGCTTCGGTTAGTGAGCGGTTTGCGCGTCTTGTCGCCTCAAAAGCATGAGGCCCGTCTTGCCGCTCAAGAAGCCGCTGAGGCTATTCCTCTGATTTGAAATCTTTGGAAACAAGGCAAGCAGAGGTTAGAAATGCCATCGATGCCTCCACCAGTGCTCTTCTCGATGTTGAAGATAGGATTGCGAAGGCCAAGGAGATGATTAGGAAGGGGAACCTTCTCTTATCCAAGGCTGAACCGGTGCGTCTGAAGAAGCCGCGGGCTTGAGCAGCTCTCAGGCTCAAAGTGACGAACTCTCGCAGCAGGATTGTCACAGAGGGCAACTTTGGTGGAGGTCGAAGCTCGGTTGGCCCAGGCAATGGATTTCGATGAGGCTGAGCTGAAGTCGCAGGCGCTTGCCCAGGCTGCTGATGACAAGAGGATGAGGCTGGCTTCCGTTGGAGAGGGATCAGATCTACAATGTATGACTGTAGGTCGTTGTACATGTGCCTTCATGTATCTCATCCTATTGGAATCAATGAAAATTCTTTCTTTTGTTTTGACTCCCATTGAGTCTCCAACTCATTTCATTGCTGAATTGTCCTTTCAAAGTTATATTGTAGCCGTTGAGAAACAAATCCTTGTTGGATTGGATAATGAGACTTGGTCATCTACCGGTTCAGAGGTCACAATGACATAACCAATGAGAAGTCACCAATCTCAAGATTAGCCTCACAGGACTAAAGGGGTAATACTTGCCTTTGTAAATGTCAGCAAGTATGGTTGAGACCTGTCTTTTGTAAATGTCAACAGGCTCGAAGTTGAGACTTAGCTGTCTGCTGGTTCAGAGGTCGCAATGACATAACCGATTTGAGACGCCACCAAGCTCAAAGGTGGTGATACTTATCTTTTGTAAAATATCATAAGTATCGAGACCTGTCTTTTGTAAATGTCACAGGGCGGGTTGAGATTGTCTTTTGTAAATGTCAACAAGCTCAAAATTGAGGGACTCGGCTGTCTGCTGGTTCAGAGGTCGCAATGACATAACCGATTGAGACGCCACCAAGCTCAAGGTTGGTGATACTTGTCTTTTGTAAATGTCAACAAGTATCGAGACTGTCTTTTGTAAATGCAACAGGGCTCGGGGTTTGAAACTTGTCTTTTGTAAATGTCAACAAGCTTAAAATTGAGACTCAGCTGTCTGCTGGTTCAGAGGTCGCAATGACATAACCGATTGAGACGCCACCAAGCTCAAGGTGTGATACTTGTCTTTTATAAATGTCAACAAGTATCGAGACCTGTCTTTTGTAAATGTCAACAGGGCTCGGGGTTGAGACTTGTCTTTTGTAAATGTCAACAAGCTCAAAATTGAGACTCAGTTGTCTGCTGGTTCAGAGGTCGCAATGACATAACCGATTGAGACGCCACCAAGCTCAAGGTGGTGATACTTGTCTTTTGTAAATGTCAACAAGTATCGAAACCTGTCTTTTGTAAATGTCAACAGGGCTCGGGGTTGAGACTTGTCTTTTGTAAATGTCAACAAGCTCAAAATTGAGACTCAGCTGTCTGCTGGTTCAGAGGTCGTAATGACATAACCGATGAGACGCCACCAAGCTCAAGGTTGATGATACTTGTCTTTGTAAATGTCAACAAGTATCGAGACCTGTCTTTTATAAATGTCAACAGGGCTGGGGTTGAGACTTGTCTTTTGTAAATGTCAACAAGCTCAAAATTAAGACTCAGCTGTCTGCTGGTTCAAGGTCGCAATGACATACCGAATGAGATGCCACCAGCTCAAGGTTGGTATGAAATTTGGAAAAAAAGGTCTCGCTTTCACAGGGAAAAACGAGAGAATCACTGTCATACGTTAATGTTAACGTAACAGCGAAATGTATATGTGGTCTTACCATTCTATGATGAGAATTGGTAAGTGATTTTGGAGGTCTCGTTCTCACAGGGAGAAACGAGGGAATTACTGTCATAGGTTTAATGTTAACGTAACAACGAAATTATATATGTGGTCTTACCATTCTAGGATGAGAATTGGTAAGTGATTTGGAGAGGGAATCAAATGGGAACTGGTCCCTTAGGATTTTTAGCAAATCCCAGCTGTCAACGGTTTTGATATGCCTTTACCAACTACCGTTTGAATTGGGCTAGCCATGCTATTCCCCTCAGCATGATGAGTTGTCGAGGACTTATGTTGGGCTTACAGGTGTTAGGGTGCCGGAAAATCCTGGTGGTCGGAGAAAGTGGTTTTAGCTGTAAAAGATTTCTTGATTCAAGCGAACGATTACAAACAAAAAAAGAATACTCTTCCCTCTTTTCCAGTTACAAGGAGGGAGGATGTCTGAATCTTCCTTTGTTTAAAGCTGGGTTCTTCGTGTGGCGATGGAGAGTGAATCTTGTTCTCCGTTGACAGATGACCGTCCTGGACCGTCGGGGGTCTTCTCTTCGGTCGGTAGTAGAAAGAGTAACTCAGCTCCGTCTACCAAAACTCTCAAAGAGGAGGTAGGCGAAGAGCGGCTAGTACTCAGTAAGCTCGCTGAAGAGTCGTGCTCTCTCTTGATGATCCTCCTGCCTGGATTCGATCGGTTTTGATGATGCCCTATCTCAAAGCTCTCTCCCTTCAAAACTCCGATCTTCTGCCAAGCTTCGATCCTCTCAAGCCTCTATCCCTGTGTGTGTCTGTCCCCTTCATAGCAAAACAAGGCTATTTATAGGGATCTCAGGGGGTGAAGGTGCCTCCTGAAAACGCTCCCGAATGAGGGGCCACTACCCGCTACATGCGCGGTGACTGGCCCCGCAATCAGGGCAGTTGCAACTGAGACGCGGGGTTGGGCCAAACGCGCCTTGAAGTTTGAGACGCGGGCGCGAGCCAACGCGCCTTGAGACGCGCGGGTTTCGGGCCTTCACGTCTGGATGCTGAGGCGGAGGGCGTCGGGTCAATGCGCCTTGATGCTGAGACGCGGGCTTCGGGCCGACGCGTCTTGAGGCTGAGACGCGGGATCGGGCCGACGCGTCTGAACGTTGTGACGCGGGTGTAGAGCAACGCGTCTTAATGCTGAGGCGCGAGCATCGATTTCTCGCGTCTAGAGCTTGAGACTCTGCTTCCTTAATGGCTGGTGTGTTAGTCATTTTAGACAGCCTACAGAAACCCCTCCAAAGTTTCTGATATTCCGCAGTTGAATGGACGGATTTCGGAAAATACTTTGGATCTTAGCCGTGTTCGCGTTTTTATGATGGACTGTTGATGCTTCGGGTTTGATCTTATCTGGAATTGGTCTTCGTGAGTGTACTGTTGAACTCTTTGAAGCGTCAGAGTTGATCGTGTTGAGTGTCTAGATACACAGTCTAGACCTCCCCGATTGCTTTTAGTCTGTCCGGTGTGCGCTTTTGGACGGGAGTGGTTGGTTGTCTGTTTGCGTCAGTGTACTGTTGAACTGACTTGTAGAAGCAGGAGACTGGACGCAGGTTCCTTTTTGAAAAAGCAGAGACTGCTTTAAAGACGCGACTTCTTAGCGAGACGCGATGTTTGGCCTGTTTGAGGGGATGCGGACTTTGGAGAGACGCATCTCTTGAAACGCAGACGCGATTTTCTGGGTGCATTTATGATGATGCTGACGGGGCATGTCCACCGAAGAGCCGCGTACTTTGGGACGCGCACCTGTGCCATGTCATGATTACGCCGCCAGCTGGCCTGGGAAAACGGCGAGATTTCGCCTTTTGGCGCGCGGATCCCCCGGTTCATTAAATGAACTGCTCCACGTGTCAACTTCTGACTTGTGGCGGGGTCGCGACGCATGATCTTCCCTGTTTAAACAATGATTTGGCTCCACGCGTCAGGCAGCGATTCGCTGCAGCGTTTATTGGGCCAAACGCTGCGTATCTTCGCGAATCTCCGTGCCTATAAAAGGCAACAGTCGGAGAGATGTATCTTCTTCTCCGAACGAACGCATTCTCTGAGAAAAGGACTTCCTTCTCTGTTCAACTATTCATCTCCTCGCTCGGATTTCTTGATCTTCAATGGCTCCCAAGACAAAACCGACTGCATCGACCTCAAGGCGACCGTCGCCGAAGCTGAGAGAGATGCTTCCTCTGCGCAGGAGGGTGTTTTCCGAGGTAAAAATGCACCTTCGGTGTGGGTTCCGCCATTAAAACATGCTCATAGAACCCTAAGGACCTTTAACACAAGATCGTGTTTGATTCTCGGACGCTGTCCTTGAGATGATAACCGGGGCGCGGGCCTGATGATCCGACGCTGGTGAACTCTGCACTCTGGGTCCTTCACTTAGAATATTTCTAATTGTGAAGGTCTCTGGACGCGATTTGTAGAACGCGGATTTGATCCATGCGTTCTGTGCCGCGTTTTGTGCCATCAGGTGCTGGCGTCCGAGTCCAAGCACTTTGAAATTTCACAAGTCTTGGTTTGCAGAACGCGGATTTGATCCTTGCGTTCTGTGTCTTCAACCGCCGATTTTGTAGAATCTGGCGTTGAGTCCAAGTACTTCGAATTTTCATAAGCAGCTTTGCAGGTCTGGACGCGGATTCGAAAAATTCCTGCGTCCAGTATCTCTTCTGCGTTTTTTGTGCAAGTTCGCAGGTCTGGACGCGGATGATAACTCCTGCGTCCAATGTCTCGGCTGCGTTTGAATTATGAACACTTAGCGTCTTCCCTTATTTTTGGCAAAGTATCTGACCAAGTGTCTTTTTCTTTTGCAGTGCCGCATGTTTCAGGTTCACTTGCCAAGATGCACCATTTCGGCCGCGTGGGTGGTGCCGACGGGGCTTGACCTTTGTGCAAAGAATGAGTGTCCCCGTGACTGCTGACCAGTTGCTGGATCGCAGGCTCTCTAATGTTAACAGGAGAACCTTCCGGGCACTTATGACCGATGCCGCGCTCAAAACGGATGACGGTGTCAGGTTGGAGAAGCCTGCCTTCTTCTTTGTGGATCATATCTATGACGATGGCCGTCGTGTGTCTGAGGGGACTTATAAATGGCTCCGTGAGATAAAGGGCGGAAGATTCTTTCTTCCAGACATGGAGAGGATGTTCCCGATGTCCTACTTTCAACACATGTCTGTTCCCCGAAAGATGGAATGGGACATTTCCCAGTATATCCCTGAGATCGCCCTTGGTGACTTTGGCCTCCAAAAGGTAGACCGCCATGATAGTCATGACGGGTCAGTTGTCGGACTGTTCCCTGCGTCGTCCAAGCCTGAAATCCCAATTGGAGAGATCCGGAGCTTGCTACCACCTTCCTCAATTCCTTCATAGAAGCAGGGGGTGACTATCCTGTCGACTTCCGTACGTATGGATGGGTCCATTCTCCAGAGAATTACTGGTGGGGTAGGATGGTGGGTTTTGTCCTTACCAATCTTGAGGGGCCACTGAAGCGTGTGGGGCTGTACCCAGCAGTCAGGGCCGTGCAGTGGGGCGTCCCGATGAGTTCCCATAACTTCTTTGGGATTCTGGAGCGCTACAATCCTCGGACGGGGACATTCTTTACTCCGGTTGGAGAGATGGGCCTTGCCCTACACGAATTGTATGAGGTCTCCGGTTGTCGTCAGGGGATATTCCTTACGAGGAATTTGTCCCAACCACCAGGGAGCTGCGCCTTTGGAAAAAGAATCTCCTCAAGTGTATGAGACCTACTGGGAGGTGATGTGCCATTTCTACATCTGCGGTCAGACAACTGCCTGGAGGTCAGGAGGCGTCAAGCAACTATCCTGGGCTGATTATCTGTTTAATAATGTCAGCAATAAAGATCTCCCAGTAATCCGACTAGCTCCTAGTTCTGGTGGGGAAGTTGAAGACAGGATCGACGCAGCTTCTGACAAGTTCTACACCACGGAGTCGAACGAGGACGGCTTCGACCCTGACTTGGTCTTTGAGAGCTTTCACCATCAAGCCCGGACCCCTATTTCTGATCAGGCGCTGTTGGCGGGCTTCCTGATGTTGTGGCTGAAGAGGTGTGTGGTGCCCACGCTACCACATGAAGTTATTGTGGCAGATGTGGTGTACCCGGCGGTACTCTTGGCTCATGGCCACCCCATAGCCCTTCTTCCCGCCGTGGTGGCTGGTATTCAAAGCGGGCTGCGGGTGTTGACCAAGAGCTTCTGCGGACCCCCAAAGACTGCTAATTCTCGTGGGGAGCCGTATACCGACTCAGAGGGGAACCCGACGGTGAAGCACCCCAACCCGCGAATTGAGCTGCCTTACACGTACCTCATGGCTTGGTACGTGATGCATTGCCCGTCTCTAATGACGGCAGCGCGTGGGAGCGTGGATCATATCCCATTTGTGCAGCGGCTGGAACGTTCAGAGTGGCATGACACCTACCTGTATTACATTAGGAAGCGTCTTTCCTGTGCCGCCAATTACCAGCTCAACCGCTGCTTTCCAGAGGTTCAAGGTGCAGCCCCCGGGGAGCTGTTCACGGATGTCGCTGGGCGGGATGACTTCTCGCAATTGCCTGCTGGAGCCTTCTGGTGGTTGATCAATATACGACCAGGATATGTGCTGTTTCGCCAAGGAACTTCCTGCACTATCGAGCCGTATATGCCAAGTCGTTTTGCCCGACAATTTGGCTATGATCAGCTTTACGTCGGGAATCCCAATGCTCAACTTGCCTTTGACGGGAATCTGTTCGAAGGCGCTCGGGCTTGGTATTACAGTGTGGCTGGAGGGACGGGAGCAACGTTCCATCTACCCGACGAGGCGCCTAAGTGCCGTATGAGCTTCAGCTTCTGTATTTGGTACTCCCAAGCCGGCCAGACGCCAGATCTTATTCCGGAGTCTTCATGTCTTGAGAGTATCAATGCCAGTCTCGAGGAGAGGTCTGAATCCAGTAAACGTACTAAACTCCTCGACCAGTACCTGAAAGCTCAGAGGGAGGTCGAGAAACGATCGAGGAGGGAGCTCCAGTAGTGAGGGCGGCACCGCGACCGGCAAGGGCAAAGCCGCAAGCGACGGGGGCGGAGCCACCAGCAATGAGAGTGGAGCCGCGACCGGCAAGGAGGTCGAAGCAATTGGCGAGGAAGCGTCGTCGACGCTCTGCTTCTGTAGTTGAGCCTGCCCCAAAGAAGGCTCGGAGGGACTTAACGGCTGAAGTCTCTCAATCCAGAGCTATCTCTGCTGGAGTTGAGGTTCCTCCTGAAGGTGTCCCTGTTAGAGTTGAGGAACCGCTGGAAGATGAAGATTTTCCAAGCTTGGCCCGTGCTCCTAGGTCACGCAGCGAGACCGTGGAGGAAGGGGAGCTTGTTGAGCGCCCCCTTATTGCTGGTGATGCTGAGTCACCGGAGATTGACATAATGGGCGAAGAGGATGTCGAGATTCCAGGAATCTCAACTCAGCCCGAATTTCCTCCTGCTCATGAAGGGAGAGACGAGGTACAGCAGCCGGGGTCTCCTAGCGTCTTTATTTCCAATCCTCGGGCAGTTGACCCTAGTCCTACCACTGGGGTGATTGGGGGTAAGGCTCCTGTTGCGGAGCTTCCTCGTGTGGCGCTATCGTCTTCTTCGTCATCGGGAGAAAGTGACTTTGAAGATAAAGTCGACTATGGCGATGAACCCGCTCTTCCTGATCAGGGCGGATTCTTTGACATCTCGGAGGAGGAACAACATGAGGGTGAGCCCTCGATGGCGCCATCGTCACTGGCGACAATTGCTCCCACTGACGGTATTCTTTTCTCCTTCTGTTTAATTCTCTTTTTTCATGTTGAAGAAGATGTTCTAACATTCTTCTTTTGTACTACAGGGTCAGTTGGAGGTACTGGGGCTCAGCCCGAGGGAGTTGAGGCTTCGGTTGCCGAGACAACCTCAGTGGGGGCAGCTGTTGAAGTTGGGGAGCCTTCTCCTTTGCCAGGAGGGGAAACAACCATTGAGGCTGAGGAGGCTCTCACTCCGCCGGTGGAGAAGGCTACTGCTGAAGCTGGGGAGACTCCCATTCTACAGGACTCGACGCCTCTGGACCTCGAACCTAGTAAGGCAGCTCTGACTGAGGGGGCTCAGGTGGGGAGTCTGACGATCAGCACCCTTCCAGAAGGCCACACAGCTCAATCCTCGGTGGAAGTTTCTGAAGAGGTTGTGCTTACAGCTCCTTCCTTGGTCGTGGAAGCTCCTGCAGAGGCAGCGCTCCAGGAAGCGCCAGTGGGTAGTCTTGCTCTTGCCACATCGACGGCTGGCACGGCTCGTGTGCGAGAAGACCCGCCCTATATCCCTTATCCCGTGACAGAAAAAGGGTCGGGAAGCTTCTTAGGTGGTGAAGACATGGGGGAGCTGGCACGTCAGATGGTGCAACAATTCTTCACCTCGATGGGATCATGTATTGATCTCATCTTCCGTGGACACAGCACCTTCCAGTTCGCCCAGAGGCTTCTTGAAAATATGGCCGTGAGCGTCGAATTGGCGGGAGGCCCTTCACTTGCCAGGGCATGCCTGCAGGTGGTAGAGCAACTTGGAGATAACCTGCGGGAGCTGGAATCTTTGGAAGATGCAGGTTCTTCCGGCGAGGCCCAGGCCATCCTGACTAGGCTCCTAGCTGCTCAGGAACGGGAGCGACAGGAGGCGGAGGCGCAGATCACTGCCGAGGTCCGTGACCTTGAATATTCCAAGGCTGAATTTCAAAAATTAGCCGGAGATTCGAGGGAATCTGAGCTCAGTGTGCAGAGCACGGAGCAGGTCATCCTCAGAACTCGGGACATTATCGCCAAGGCGGAAGCTGTTCTTGCGCTAAATGAGGAGAAACTTGTTTCCCTCAAAAAGGAGCTTGAGGAGCAACGGGCTGCTACGGTGCGTGCTGAAGAGAGTCTATCCCTGCAATCTTCCAGGGTGGAATCTCTGCGGATGCAGCTGGCTGCCAGAAGTTCTTTATCTGAGGCAGAGCTGCGGGACCGGGCTATCATGGAGGCTGAGAGGACGCGCCAGCGTGAGATTCACCGCCTTAGGGAACAAATCCGTTCCTTGGCGAACCAGGACATTTAGCCTTCTTTTCTTCTTTCCCTTTTTTTTTTTTTGTAAGGAAAAGGGACACTCTATTTATTAAGAGTGTTTGTATCCACTTCTATCATTTTTTGATATAATAGAAGTTTTCTTTAAAGCTTTTGACCCAATTTCTTTGTCCTATTGTGGATGAGTCCAACTCTTGATCACTAGTTGTGATTACTGAACTTAGGTAGGGCTAAGTTCTTTTAATGAGACGCGGTCTTGGCGAGACGCGGCATTAATGCCACAGGGTGAGACGCGGTCATCAGTCTACCGGAACTTAGATTTCACTAAGTCCTTTTACTGAGACGCGGCGCGATCACAGAGTGAGACGCGGTCGTCAGTCTAACGGAACTTAGATTTTTACTAAGTCCTTTTACTGAGACGCAGCGTCAATCACAAATGAGATGCGGCGTCAATCAGAAGATGAGACGCGGCATTGATCCGTAAAGTAAGACGCGGCTGTCAGTTCCTAGGGTGAGACGCAGCGTCAATCACAAGGTGAGACGCAGCTCTGAATAACGCAGATCTGTCTTGTGCGGATCGGGCAGACGCGAGAGATGCAGCCTTGTCTGCTGAAGGGACGCGGTTTTCCCATCTGCGTCTAATGTGATCTGACTCAAGATTTTAGGAGATCTTTGCTCGTCAGGTCTTCACTGTCGATTGGGATTCCGAGTCATCCGTTGATTCCCAAGGCAGTTATCCACGCGTCAACTCCTTATTGGACTCAGGAGTTACTGCCCTTGGACGCAAAACCGATGCGGGCGGTTGAAAACCGGCGCTTGCGACGGTTCCCAAAGCGGCGTTCCACGCGTCAATCCTTCACTGGGCTTGACAATCGTGCGTGGCGGTTCCAATTAACGCCTCATTAATGGCAGTTATTAGGGCCTGCCTATAAATAGGGTGCGCTCCCCTTCTATAATCCAAGCTTTGGATTATTTCTCTTTGGTGGATTGCTCTGAGAAGTCCCACCTTCTTCAGAAAAGAGTTTCTTGATAGGGACTCCGTCTGCATGGACGAAGGTAATTCCGAGGATGAAGATGACCCAGAGCTCTCACGCTTCGGTTTGGTCTCTTCAAGAAGAACCCCCTCTCGGATCATCTTGGACGCCTGCGTTTGGGTGCAGAGAGGCCAACTCTGGCCAGAGGTCTCTGCTGGTATGTCCCCCGATGATGTGTATAGCCTGAACTTCGGCATGATGATCTGAATGAAGTCCCGGTGCATTCCTCCTCTGGAATTTGTGCCAGTGACTTCTTTGAATGCAGGCGCTTGACGCTGGCTTTGCCCATTGCGTTTTACTGCCTTAGCGCGTTTCAGACCTGAATCTTGCAACTCCTGTTCACCCAACAGAGAGACGGCAATTTTTGGCGTTCTGAAATTCTCTGCGTCTGGTGCATTAGGCGCGGGTACAAACTGAGGCCGTGTTTGAATCCTATGCGTGGCGCAGTTTGACTTGCGTCTGTTTGACTGTGCGGGTCATTCCCGCGTCTGAAGTCTTGAATGGCTGCCGCGTTCTGTTACTCAGTTTCCTTTATAAAAATGTACTGAGTTCCAGATTTTCTGACTCTCTTGCTTATTCTTTGCAGGTAGGCTTGCTTGTCCTTTTTCAGGTTTGCTGGGCCCCAGGAAGAATATACCGGCTGGCGAACTTGCTCCACGTTCGTTTGTGAGAGATTAAATTATGGTCCTCGTCGTTTGTGAGAGATTAAATTATATCTCTGACGAGGACCCAACCCTCGCCAAGGTCTCTTCAGATCTGGTGCAAGAGATGGATAGGCCGAGTGTCGGCGAGGGTGGTCCGGCGGTTACGGTGGCGGAGAAGATCCTCTTCCTCTCCCAACTCCAGAAGTGACATCGAGGACATTCCGTTGGATGCCTGCTGGGGAAAGGGATGGTGATGAATGCAGGACTCTCTGCTGCCGCTGGACCGAGTGGAGGGTGGCATCCTTTGTGATGACTCCGAAACTTCTGCTCTCACCCCAAGAGTGACTCCATGTTTGTTGGATGATCTGCTAGGGAAAGAGATGCGCCTGAACGAAGGGTTGCAGGACCTTCTGTTGCCACCGGACCTCAAGAACACCATTGCTCTCGGCTTGGTCAGCTAGGGCGTCATGCATCAATGCAACCGGTTCCAACAGTCGCCATTTCTTCAGACATCATGCACTTAGGATCAGATGCGGCTTCAAGGAGTGAGTACGGCCTCAGAGAGAGAGAGGGACTTCTTTGTACTCCTTAATTGTAACACTCAATCTTATTGTATAAGAGAGCGTTTTGTATCACTTTCATGTGTTTGGATATGAATAAAAGTGACACTTTTCTTTTTGCCTCTTTCTGTTGTCTTGAACGTTTTGTTTTAGAAGCAAAAGAATGATTTTGGTGGACCTGCCACGTTATAAAAGAAAGTGACAAGTAGAGCGCGTACCCCCAGTGAAGGTGAACTTTTATCAAGGATTTGGGATTAACTTGATTTAAGATCAGCTGGGGATTTTGATAGAAGCATTGTTTATCGGTGTAATGTTAACCAACAATGCCTCCAAAATGAATTTGATACTCGGTTGGGGAGAATATCAAATGAAACTAGACTCGTAGGGAATCTAGTAAGATTTTTACCGCTAGAGGTGTGATATTAACTTAACGGTTTAGAAGTAGTCTTGTCAGAAGTGTAATATTAACTTGACAAGGACGTGAGTTAGAGGTGTGATATTAACCTAACTCATCAGCATCTCAGTTTTATTTGGGAAAACTGAGGGTGTCACTGTCATAGGTGTGATGTTTAACTTAACAGTGATAGAAATGCTAGAGGTGTAATGTTGAACTTGGCATTAGTCGTCTCGGCTTAAAGAAGTCGAGGAAAGGTCATAGCCATAGGTGTATTGTTGAACTTAGCAATGACTCGGATGCTAGAAGTGTAGTGTTAACTTGGCATCGTCCATTTCAGCTTCGATATGGAAGTCTGAAGAAAGGTGACTATCAGAGGTGTGATATTAACTTGACAGGCACTCGATGTACTGCTTAGAGGTGTAATGTTAACTTAAACAGTAGTTTGTCAGAGGTGTGATATTAACTTGACAAGGATTTGCTTGCGATAGGAGCAATTTGAGGACCTGTCATTCTATTGATGAGAATTGACAAGTGGAATTTGAGGTGCCAGAGGTATCTTGGCAAATTTGAGAGTTTGTTACTCTATGCAGAGTTAACAAGCAGGTTTGTACTCGACAAAGAGTATTCATTACCAGAGGTATAGTGTTAACATGGTAATGATTGCATTTTGTGGTCCTACCATTCTATGGATGAGAATTGGTAAGGGATTTTTGGAGGGAAGAGTGAAATAAGTCCACTTAGGATTTTTAGCAAATCCTCAGCTGTCAACGGGTTTGTCATGCCTTTACCAACTACCGTTTGAGTTGGGCTAGCCATGCTATTCCCCTCAGCATGATGAGTTGTCGAAGACTTATGTTGGACTTAAAAGCCAACATTTTCTTCTATCCTTAGCCGTCGGAGGCGTCGGATCAAATGGGAACGTGTCCCTTAGGATTTTTAGCAAATCCTCAGCTGTCAACGGGTTTGTCATGCCTTTACCAACTACCGTTTGAGTTGGGCTAGCCATGCTATTCCCCTCAGCATGATGAGTTGTCGAAGACTTATGTTGGACTTAAAAGCCAACATTTTCTTCTATCCTTAGCCGTCAAGGGCGTCGGATGTTTGATCAGAGGTGTATTTTTAACTTGATCGGTGGAAGAATGCCATCTAGGGATAGTATTTCTTCAGGAATTTGCCATTGATTGGCATCATGAGTGTATCGCCATTTGAGGTTATGAGGCGATACGATCCATTTGAGTAGACTGACTCTACCACAAATGGTCCTTCTCATTTGGGTTGGAATTTTCCTTTCGTCTTGTGTGTCATGACCATGGGTCTTCGGACGGCTAAGACGAGGTCGCCTTTCTTGAAAGTTCGGGATTTGACTTTCTTGTTGAAGGCTCTGGTGATACGAGCTTGGTAAAGCTCGATTTGTTGTTGGGCCTGCAGACGCTTGTCGTCCAAGGCTTCCAATTCTTGGAGTCGCTGTCGATGCTTCTCCTCTGTTGTCATTTCCGCTGTCAAGGCGACGCGAAGAGATGGAATTTGGATTTCCAGTGGAAGGACGGCTTCGCATCCGTACACCAAGGAAAATGGCGTGGCTTTAGTTGGGGTTCGCACAGTCGTGCGATAGGCCCATAAGCATTCGCCCAACTTATCGTCCCAGTCTCGTTGACTTTTCGAGACGAATTTCTTGAGAAGCTTGCCAATAGTCTTATTGAAAGCTTCTGCGAGGCCGTTAGCGGGCGGATAGTATGCCGTTGATGACACACTCTGGATTCTGAACTTGGCGCAGAATCTCTGAAAAGCCTGGCTGATGAACTGGGGTCCATTGTCATGGACAATCCGCCGAGGCACACCGAAGCGGTAAATAACGTGATGTTTCACGAACTTGATCACGTTAGAAGATTTCACCTCTTTCAAAGGGATAGCTTCGGCCCACTTTGAGAAGTAATCGGTTATCGCTAGGATGAACCGATGTCCCTTTGATGATGGTGGGCTGATAGGACCAACCACGTCCATCCCCCACATTTCGAACGGCCAGGTAGAGGTCGTAGAGTGGAGGTATCCTGGTGCTTGATGGATGAAATCGCCATGTATTTGACAGGCGTGACATCTTTTGGCATAGGCAACAGCATCGGCAACCATCTTGGGCCAGTAGTAACCCAATCTTTGGAGTCGGTTTGCCAACTTCGGGCCAGGTTGATGAGCTCCACACGTACCAACACTTCGTGGGCTTCTTTTGTTGAGAGGCACCGGAGCAGGATCCCGTCATGCGATCTACGATACAATGTTGCGAAATCGCATTGTAGTAGAATTGGAGGCTTTCCTTCGGATGGCAGCCGCCTCCCTGGTGTCTCGGGCAAGATGCCGTATAAGACAAAATCAATGTAGGGGAATCGCCAGTCTTTAAGCTCTGGATCGGTCGACACTTCAAGTGTTTCCTTACCGCGACGATCTCCCGTTGACCTCTGGTAGTCTCCGAGGGGACTTTTTGGACAGTATAGGTCGTGGCTATAGACGAATACCTTCTCCATTGCTCCAGCTGGAAGAGCTAAGGAGGCAGCAAGGGATGCAAGTGCATCTGCATGCGCATTTTGCTTGCGCGGTACATGGTCGATGTAGAAGTTTGAAAACCTCTCGGCCATGTGGATTGTCGCGTTGTAGTAGGGTACTAGATCTTCATGCCTGACCTCATACTCTCCGCGAACTTGGCTGACGATGAGTTTAGAATCACCGTATGCCTCGAGATTTTTAACGCCAATCTCATCGGCGAATTGCATCCCAATCAAAAGAGCGTTGTATTCCGCCACATTGTTGGAACAGGGCTCGGTTAACGAGATAGCTCGGGGAATCACGTAATTTTGTGGGGAGACGAGTACCACTCCTACCCCCGCTACTGTGTGTCCCTTCGGGCTTGCCCTTGATGCACCGTCGAAGAAAAGTTGCCATACTTGACTTTCGAACGACGTCTGAGCTAGGCAGACTTCGGCGACCTCATCTGGGAGATCCTCGTAGAGTTTGGCTGCCCTGGGATCTGGGTGTTCAGCTAGGAAGTCCGCCACCGCTTGTCCTTTAATGGCTTTTTGTGGCAGAAAATGCATCTCATATTGTGATAGCAATATGGCCCATTTTGCCAGCCGGCCATTTAGTGAAGAAGGCTTTGTCATGAGTAACCTCAGGGGGTTGACTTTGGATATGACATTTATGGTTTGGCCCACCAGATAGTGTCGCATTTTCTGAATGGCGAACACCAGTGCCAAACATTCCTTCTCGATCGGGTTGTACCGATGTTCGGCTCCGATCATCGTTCTACTTAGGTAGTAGATTGCTTGTTCTCGCCCCTGGTCATCATTCTGAGCTAGTAGAGCTCCCAAAGAATGATCCATTGATCGGACGTACACCAGGAAAGGCTTTCCGGATACCGGAGCTGCCAGGACTGGTGGTTGGGTGAGGTAGTGCTTGATCTCCTCAAACGCTTGCTGGCAAGCGTCGTCCCAAATGAACGAAACGCCCTTCTTCATCAGCTTAGCGAAGGGTTGGCATCTCCCGGAGAGATTTGAAATGAATCTGCGGATGTATGCCAATCGTCCTTGTAATCCTCTGAGCTCCTTGAGGCTTCTGGGGGGTTGCATCTCTTGGATAGCACGGACTTTCTCCGGATCCAAATGGATTCCTGTGGAAGTCACGACAAACCCTAGGAATTTGCCACTGGCTACCCCCAGGAAGGACTTGGTGGGGTTCATCTTCAATTGATGAGCCCGCATGATGTCGAAGACCACCCTCAGGTCTGCTATGTGATCACCTTTAGTGCGGCTTTTCACCGCAATGTCGTCGACATAACATTCCACCGTTTTGCGTATCTGCCGATGGAAAATGGCATTCATGGCCCTTTGGTAGGTTGCCCCCGCATTTTTCAGACCGAAGGGCATGACGGTGTAGCAATATACCCCTAGAGGTGTCCTGAAGGAGGTGTGCTTTTCGTCATCGGGATACATCTTGATTTGATTATATCCTGAGAACCCGTCCATAAAGGACATTCGCTCGAATCCACAAGTATTGTCAATCATGACATCTGTGATTGGCAATGGGAATTCGTCTTTGGGGCAGGCCTCGTTTAGATCACGGAAGTCGATGCAGATCCGGATCTTCCCGTTCTTCTTGGCGACGGGGACGATGTTGGCTACCCAGTCGGGATGCTGTTCCTCCCTGATAAAGCCGGAGTCAATAAGCTTCCTGACTTCTGATTGGATTGCCTCCATTATCTCTGGACGGAACCGTCGCTGCTGTTGTTTAACGGGCTTCATGTCCGGATTGATGTTGAGGCGATGCATAGCCACTTGAGGATCAAGTCCAGGCATGTCCTCATAATTCCAGGCGAAGACATCTATATACTCTTGTACAAGAGATATTAAATCCTTCTTCTCTGGAGGCGACAGGCCGTCACTTATGAAGATGGGTTTAGGATTGTCTTCATCTCCTAGGTTGACTTGAACAACCTTGTCTTCTGTGGGTGGCTCACGCTGTTCAAAGCGGATGTCCCAAAGAGCATTCAAATGTCTGATCCAAGGGTCTGTATCAGATTGGATCATTTCTTCATCTTCATCCTCCAGATGGCTTGTCGAAACCATGTTTACTGAAAGCCCTTTGAAGATGTTGCCGACACTGACATCTGATTCCCACGACGACGTGTCTGATGAGCAGTCATGACTTGACAGTCTCTCCGAATCAGAGGCTGATGGCACTGGAGTTGATATATAGCCCAACCCCCGGCGCGTCCGATGATAGTAATCAGGGTTTTTCCTTTCGGTACAAAGGATCGAAGCAGTGTTCTTCTTCCTTTTCCGAAGTTCAACCCAGGCCTGTTGGTTAGATCATACCCCATGCGCTTCATCATCTTGAGCGTTCTTGGTTCATAATGATCGAACTGAGGGGATTCATCCTCACCTTCCGATTCTTCGTGGGGCATTGGTTCAGATGCGATTCGCCCAAAAAGTATTGGTCTTTGGCCTTTTCGTCTGGCTGGAACCATGAATACAGACTCTTGCGCGTCACCATTATCTTGGTATGTCCCGAAGGATGATTTCATCGGTACATGCAAAGATGTCAAAGCATCTATTGCCGACCAGAGGTCATCGTCCACGTCGGTAGTGGTATCCGACGGTATTGAATCGGAAACATACACAGGAAAATACGCAAAGTCTAAATCTTCATTAATGTACCAACCACCCGCATCGTCGGTGGTATCAACATCGAGCTTATTAGTGCTCTTTACAATGGGCTCCAACTCCCACAGGCACTCTTCTTTCTCAGGCTCAACGTCAGCTTCATTACCAGAGTCTGGCTCCTCTGGTTGTGGGGTTTCATTAGTCTCCTCCGGATCCTGATATAAGAGGGAGTCCGTGAAATAATTTTCAACCCCTTTAAACGGATGCCTTTCGGCAATCAACGTTCGGACCTGTCCACTCTCGTCAATGTATTTCATGACTTGGTGGAGAGTAGAGGGAACGATGGAATTGCGGTGAATCCATGGTCGTCCCAGCAACAGGTTGTAGGAAGTGTCCGCGTCAATGACGTAACACGTCACTTCTGACTTGAGGCTCCCGATCTGGCATTTGAGCTTGATCTTCCCCATTGGGCGGGAGCTGTTGGCATTGAACCCGTAAATAGTCGTCTGGGTAGGGCTCAGACGATGGGTTGGAATGCCTAGAAACTGCATAACCCGGCGAGGTATGATGCTCAGCGCGGACCCTGGGTCTACCTGGATGCGGTTCACCTCGGATGACCCAATATACCCTGTGAAGTATAGGGGTCGGTCATGCTTCCCTTTAACCTGCATGTCATCTGTTGTGAAGGTGATGCAGGGAGCATTTGGGGAGGTGTGGAGGCAATCCTCTTCATCTTCCTCCCTTGGCACGCGGGTCATAAAGACCTCAGCATTTGCCAGAGCTTCTTGTAGAGCCTCTCTGGTTGACTTTGATAGCCTCAGGAGCTCATACAAGGTAATGCGTGCCGGGATGTTGGCTAGTTGAGCCAAGACGTCGAAGCGGTAAGGTGTCGAGGATCCTTCCGTTACACCTTTCGCAAGAACTCGAGAAAACCGAGTTTCTTTCTGCTTCTCCCCAGGCTGTTTAGAGGAGGGCTTGGCTGGTTCCACGGCTGGTTGCGGAGAAGCCGCTGCTGTCTCGCCGTACTGCTTCAAGTATGCCTGTCCTGAACGGGTCCCTGCCGTAGGTTGGCTGGGCTCTGCGGCCAGGACTATTGTTTCCTCTTCTGAGTCAGTCAGCGAGGGAACATCAGTGTCCGCTTCTCGAGAAGAGGCGCATATCACATGGCAAGATGAAGCCTTCCCTTTGCCTTTGGACTTCCTGTTGGTCACAGTCGTCCATTGTTGCTCGTCGACGAGGTCAGGGTGGACCCACATGATTTCCCCTCGAGGTGTAGGGACGGGTACCAAGCCTTTCTCCTGCTGCTGATGAGGGTCTGTGTTGACCACCCTCAGTTCTCCTTTCGGGACAGAGATCACCCCCACGGGTGTCGGGGGTCGTGTCCCAAACTGGAGAATCGACGTCATGTTGGCCGTCATCTTCTTCTGCTCCGGTCGGAGTTTTAATACCTCCGCGTCAATCAGAGCTTGAAGGATGTCCTTAAAGACATAGCAGCTTTTGGTAGGATGTCCGAGCATCCTGTGGTATAAGCAGTAGGTGGGATTGTCGGTCTTGCCGACCTCCTCCGGGCGCCTAATTTCAGGGAGCTTCAGTCGATTGCTCTTGTTGAGTAGCTTGAAGAGCGAGTCGACGTGTTCCTCCTTGAAGGAATACTGCTTGTTGGGGCGTGGCTGGCTTGAAGAGCCACTTGCCCTGCCTGTTTGAGGTTTGGTGGGAGATTTGGTCTCCGTCGCCAAATTATCCTTCCGCTTGGTTTGGAGGGATGTGTCTGGTGCACGCCTTGTCGACCTCTCTGGCCTGGGCTTGCCTTCTTCCGCTCTGACGCGGGCGACAATCTCCTCAGCCTGTTCACCTTGCTGGACTAATTGTTTCCAGGTGCGGCTTTCAGCAACTCCTATTTGAGCAAGGAGTGAGGTTTGGAGATTATGGCGACATGTTTCTACCAGGGTGGCCTGGGTCATGCCGCTTGGACATCGGAGTGCCATGTTCCGAAATCTTTCTACGAAAGACTTAACGGACTCTCCCTTTCGCTGTTTTGTAGCTAAAAGGGTAGGCATTGTGACCTCCGAATCATCTTCGAAGAAGCGTGTCAGAAAACACTTCTCCAAGTCGCCCCAGTTCTTGATGGAACCTTCCGGGAGCTTCATAAACCATTCAAAGGCAACCCTTTTAGGGTGCCAATGAATAGGCGTGCCAGGATGGCATCGTTATCTACCACATTCCCGGTCTGGGATTTGAAGTAGTAGATGTGCTGGTTGGGTGACCCCTTCCCGTCGAATGCTTGGAGAGTTGGAGCCTTGAACTTAGGAGGGTACGGGACTAAGTCCCACTCGGCCGGATAGGGCCGGACTACTCCAGCTTCTTGGAGGCCTTTACGGTTGGTAAGGGCCTCGAGGCGCTGCTCCAGTTGACTCATTCTTTCAGCATGAGCCTTTCCCGGGGTCTGGTCGCTTCTTGCCTGCGACGAGGGCTTGGACACATCCGAGGTAGATCGTCGTGTCTCGTCAGAAGATTCGGAGGGTGGGCTTCCTCCCTTTCTCCCTTTCCCCTTCGGTCGTCTAGGAGGAGATCTCGCTCTTTCTTCAAGCAATTTCTCAAGCATATGCTTGAGGGAGTCAATGGATCTCTGTTGAGAGGCGATTATATCCATCTGGTGCTTCTGCGTCTGTTCTAAACGCCTGGTTGTCTCCTCAGGAGTGTCGGCCATGTAGGCGGAAGCCTCCTTCTCAACGGAAGAGTTTGAAGCCTGCGACTCCACTATAGCGGAGTGAGAACCACCCATTCTAATGCCACGGGCTAAGGCATTATAGTCAATTGGGGGAATGGCCCCTGTCCGGGTGCGAGTGTGTTGATACACCCCCTCCGGTTCAGAGTCAGATTCCTCTGAGTTGACCATTAGTTGTTTCCCTTGCTTCTGCTAGTCATGTTTGCAGTAAGCTCCGGGTATTCAACATCTGAGAAGGTTCTCCTCCTGTGGGAGCGTCTTCTCTTAGCTGATGGGGGAATCAGGGTCAGCTGTCTAATTAGAGACGGCTGGTGCACGCCTGACTCGCAATGGCATCCAGAGAGCATCTGGATGAGCTGTTGACAGCAGCATGGAGAAGTGGTCTGATTGGCACTCCTCTTCCTTGTCAAATAATCCCTCAAATCTGTGGGAGGGGATTAAAGAGACTGGTCTCGCAACGTCGACGACGGGAGACAGTCATGTGCTGTTCAGCCTGGACACAGGTTTCAGAAACGCGGCTGTTGCGTCGCGGCTGCGTCACGCGCGTCTGGCGTCTCTGTTGATATGAGACGCGACTTTCGCGTTGCTGTCTGCTGCGTTGGAGCAGAGAGACTTGGGAGAGAGTGGGCTGCTGGGCCCCACGCCTATGGGCGCGTGCTTCCTGCGTTTGACAAGACGCAGAAGCTTCGCTTCGGCGTTTGGCAAGTTGGTCTTCAGAGGGCTCAACTTGGGGAGTCTCGCGTTTGGGTCGCCAAACACGGACCTCTCGCACTGGACGAGGTGCGGGCAAGGCATCGGATCGTACGCTGCGTTCAACCCCAGTCAGAAAACCAACGGTTCCGACCGAGTGTTGACGCGCGCGTCTTCTCTGTCGACGCTCGGCATTCCGATTGCGCCGTGGAGGAAGAGAGAAGCCAACAACTTCCTGGTTTGTAGAACCAGGGGTGTTTGCCACGCGGATCTCCTGAGAGACGCTGACGCGGGCGTTCTGTGCGACACGGTCGATCGCACCAGTAGATGTGCCGGGGACCACGCGGGCCTTCAGAGAGGCGTTGGCGCGTGTGTTCTGCGCGACGCGGTTGATCGCAGCAGAGGAGTCTGAGGTTACGCGGGCCTTCTGGGAGGCGTCGGCGCGTGAACCAAACTTGGCACAGTGGGCAGCAGGAGCACCCGACAGAGCCTCAGATTGGGCTTCAGGGGGCTGTCCACTTGAGACCCTGCGGCAGACGCGGGTCTTTGGGCTCTTGGAGCCAGAAGAGAGGAACTCTTCATACTTCGCCTGGTCGAACTCGACGACGAGGGATTCGACCATTTTCCCCTTACGGAGAACGTCATCTTGCACCACGGTGCGCTCGTCAGTAACGAAGGTATTCCCCAGCGGAGTCGCCATCTCTTGTAGGGTGCCGGAAAATCCTGGTGGTCGGAGAAAGTGGTTTTAGCTGTAAAAGATTTCCTTGATTCAAGCGAAACGATTACAACAAAAAGAACTACTCTTCCCTCTTTTCCAGTTACAAGGGAGGGAGGATGTCTGAATCTTCCCTTTGTTTAAAGCTGGGTTCTTCGTGTGGCGATGGAGAGTGAATCTTGTTCTCCGTTGACCAGATGACCGTCCTGGACCGTCGGGGGTCTTCTCTTCGGTCGGTAGAAAGAGTAACTCAGCTCCGTCTACCAAAACTCTCAAAGAGGAGGTAGGCGAAGAGCGGCTAGTACTCAGTAAGCTCGCTGAAGAGTCGTGCTTCTCTCTTGATGATCCTCCTGCCTGGATTCGATCGGTTTTGATGATGCCCTATCTCAAAGCTCTCTCCCTTCAAAACTCCGATCTTCTGCCAAGCTTCGATCCTCTCAAGCCTCTATCCCTGTGTGTGTCTGTCCCCTTCATAGCAAAACAAGGCTATTTATAGGGATCTCAGGGGTGAAGGTGCCTCCTGAAAACGCTCCCGAATGAGGGGCCACTACCCGCTACATGAGCGGTGACTGGCCCCGCAATCAGGGCAGTTGCAACTGAGACGCGGGCGTTGGGCCAAACGCGCCTTGAAGTTTGAGACGCGGGCGTCGAGCCAAACGCGCCTTGAGACGCGGGTTTCGGGCCTTCACGTCTGGATGCTGAGGCGAGGGCGTCGGGTCAATGCGCCTTGATGCTGAGACGCGGGCTTCGGGCCGACGCGTCTTGAGGCTGAGACGCGGGCTTCGGGCCGACGCGTCTGAACGTTGTGACGCGGGTGTAGAGCCAACGCGTCTTAATGCTGAGGCGCGAGCATCGATTTCTCGCGTCTAGAGCTTGAGACTCTGCTTCCTTAATGGCTGGTCTGTTAGTCATTTTTAGACAGCCTACAACAGGCCAACATTTTTCTCTATCCTTAATCGTTAAGGATGTCAGATTATCTGGTTAATATATGCATAACCTCGATTCTCTTTAGGACATCCAATGCACGACCAGGTTCCTACTGGTTTACGGTTGTATTATCTCGCTTGGAGGAAGAGAAAGGCTCTCTTTGTGTGTACTTTGAACACGAAGGTCTGATCAGAGGTGTAGTGTAACTTGATCATGAGAAGGATCCTTAAACAAGGATAATACTTCTTTAAGAACTTGCCATTGATCGGCATCACGAGTAGGTCGCCATCTGAAGTCATAAGGCGGTATGCTCTGTTTGAATAGACTGTTTCTATTACGAACGGTCCTTCCCATTTAGGCTGAAATTTGCCTTTGGTCTTGTGCGTCATATTCATCGGTCGTCTGACGGCTAAACCAAGTCTCCTTTCTGGAAGACCCTCTACTTGACCTTCTTATTGAAGGCTTTTGAAATTCGAGCTTGATACAGCTCAATATGTTGCTGAGCTTGTAGTCGCTTCTCATCTAGGGCTTCGAGCTCTTGAAGACGTAACCGATCATTTTCTTCTGATGTGATTTTAGTGGTCAGAGCTACTCGCAATGACGGCATCTGGATTTTCAACGGGATTACTGCTTCGCACCCATATACCAGGGAAAAAGGTGTATTACCTGTCGGTGTTCGAACCGTGGTCCGGTAGGCCCAAAGACATTCGCCAAGCTTTCGTCCCAATCTCGTTTGTTCGAGGAGATGAATTTCTTGAGTAGCTTGATGATCGTCTTGTTGAATGCTTCCGCCCAGCCATTAGCGGCAGGATTATAGGCGGTTTGAAGCCACATTCTGAATTCGGTATTTATCGCAGAACCGATAGAATACTTGGCTTATGAATTGGGGACCGTTGTCGTGGATGATCCCCCTAGGGACACCAAATCGATAGATGACATGGTGTTTGATGAAGTTAACCACATTAGAGGTCTTGACTTCAGCTAATGGTATAGCTTCCGTCCATTTTGAAAAGTAATCGATTATTGCGAGGATGAACCGGTGACCTTCGAAGAAGGGCTGATTGGTCCTACGACATTTATTCCCCATGCTTCAAATGGCCATGAAGCAACAGTCGGGTGGAGCAACTCCGAAGGCTGGTGTATGAAGTCCGCATGAATCTGACATGCTTTACACCTTCGTGCAATTGGATGGCGTCGGCTATCATAGTTGGCCAATAATATCCAAGCCTACGCAACCTGTCTTTAAGTTTCGGACCTGGTTGATGAGCTCCACAAATGCCGTCGTGCGCTTCTTTGAGCGCTTCCTGTGCCTCTGAATGAGAAAGGCAACGGAGGAGAACACCGTCATATGAATGAAGGTAGAGTGTCTTCAAAGTTGGATCGTAATAGAAACGGAGAGACCTTCGTCTGACGGACGTCGCTTCCTTAGGATCGTCTGGAAGCAGACCATGCAAAGCATAGTCAATGAGAGAAAAGCGCCAGTCTCTTAGCTCAAGATCCGTGGAGACATTATAGACTTCTCGAGTTCTTAGCATGTGCTTGGAGCATACAAGATGTCGAGTTGCGACTGTGAGGTGATACTCGATGTCGGCTGGCAAGGCTAGTGTTATTGCTAATGCAGCAAGAGCGTCCGCCTTGGTATTCTGAGATCGAGACACGTGCCCGATGTAGAAACCTTCAAATAGGTTAGCCAATTCGATGGCCGTGTGATAATAAGGCACCAAGTCTTCGTGGCGAACTTCGTATTCGCCTTTAACCTGATTGATGATCAGTTTTGAATTGTCATAAGCTTCGAGGTAGCGTACCCCCATTCATTGGCGAGTTGAAGACCGATGAGCAGAGCATTATATTCTGCTACATGTTTGGAGCATGATTCTGTCAAAGAAAATGCTCTGGGAAGAACATGGTTCTGCGGGAAGATAAACACAACCCCACTCCGGCAATAATCTTGCCTTTAGGGCCCATTCGCGATGCTCCATCAAAGAACATCTGCCACACTTCCTCTTCTGAGGTTGCATAAGACTCGAAGACTTCATCAGGGATATCTTCGTGAAGTTTTGAATGTTCCAAAACTGGATGAGCAGCCAAGAACTCTGCAAGGGCCTGGCCTTTAACCGCCTTCTGAGGGGTGAAGATCATGTCGTATTGAGACAATAAAAGTGCCCACTTAGCCAATCTTGAATTCAATGATCCTGGCTTCGTCATAAGAAGACGCAATAGGTTACTCTGGAGATGACATGTATGGTCTGGCCGACCAAATAATGTCGTGTCTTCTGAACAGCAAAGACGAGAGCTAAGCACTCTTTCTCGATAGGGTTGTAGCGAGATTCCGCTCCTATGAGAGTTCTGTTCAGATAATAAATGGCCTGCTCGTGGCAATTGTCGTCCTTTTGAGCGAGGAGGGCACCGAGAGAGTAGTCCATAGCTTTTACATAAAGCAGGAATGGTTTCCCTGATGTAGGGGCCACCAAGACTGGAGGTTTTGTGAGGTACCTCTTGATGTCTTCATAAGCTTCTTGACAAGCTTGATCCCATACGAAGGAAGCACCCTTTTCATGAGTCGGGTGAACGGTTGACAACGGCCTGAGAGATTTGCAATGAATCTTCTGATATAAGCCAGTCTGCCTTGCAAGCCTCTAAGCTCTTTGAGGTTCCTCGGCGGATGCATGCTTTGAATGGCTTTGACCTTGTCTGGGTCAAGATGAATCCCTTTTGATGTGATAATAACCCAAGGAATTTGCCGCTCGAAACTCCCAAGAAGGATTTTGTCGGATTCATTTTCAGCTGATGAGCCCGCATTATGTCGAACATCGTTCTCAAGTCGCGAAGATGTTCATTCTTGTTGCGGCTTTTGACGGCAATGTCGTCGACATAGCACTCCACCGTTTTTCGGAGATGATCGCGGAAGATCGTACTCATCGCCCGCTGGTAGGTTGCTCCGGCGTTCTTCAGTCCGAAGGGCATTACAGTGTAGCAGTATACCCCCAATGGTGTTCGGAACGAAGTATGCTTCTCGTCGTCGGGATACATCTTAATCTGGTTGTATCCTGAAAAGCCGTCCATGAAAGACATCCTTCGAACCCGCATGTGTTGTCAATCATGACATCGGTGATGGGTAGCAGGAATTCGTCTTTAGGACAGGGCGTATTAAGATCACGGTAGTCGATGCAGATCCATATTTTCCCGTTCTTTTGAGGACGGAGACGATGTTGGCTACCCAATCTGGATGTTGTTCCTCCCGGATGAAGCCATATGCAATGAGCTTGTGAACTTCGGCTTCAATAGCTTCTATAGGTGTGCTAGCCGCACTCGGCTTATGTAAGGGCATGTGCAGAGAGCCATCCGTAATGGATTCAAACAGCCCAATACTCGCAGGATAATCGAAAGAAATATTATCATTAATTACCCATTCACCTTCATCCTCTGAAGGAGTATTACATTGGGGATTATTGAGACATGCTATAATTGGTTCACCAATCAGAATGGCTGGCATGCCTGCTTCGGATTCTGAATCCGCCTCATTGCCACTTTCATCATTGTCCGGCAATGGGTTCTTTAGGTGTTCCACCGGCCTCTTGATACAGGATAGCGTCGGTGAAGTAATTCTCCACCCCTTTGAATGGTTGCTTCTCAGCAAAGATAGTTCGTACTGTCGCGTCATCTTCAACATATTTGAAGCATTGGTGGAGAGTAGAGGGAACGATCCAGTTGGCATGGATCCATGGCCGTCCCAGCAGCAGGTTATATGATGTGTCAGCGTCAATGACATAGCATGTCACTTCTGACTTCAGGCTCCCGATTCTGCAACGGAGTCGAATTTTTCCAAGTGGGTGACTGCTTCCGGCATTGAAACCGTATATTGTAGTAGTGGTTGCGGACAACCTGTACAGTGGTATGCCGAGGAAGTAAAGAAGCCTTTTGGGGATGATGCTGAGTGCGGACCCCGGATCGACTTGTATTCTTTCGATGCACGTTGAACGATATATCCGGTGTAGTACAGAGGTCGATCGTGCTTGTTGTCTTTGAGAAGCATATCTTCCGCCGTGAATGTAATAGCGGGCATCTTGGATTGTGTATGATGACATTCTGGGTAAGGAGACTGAACGTCGTCGTTAGGGATCTCGGGCATGCATGTCAGAAAGGATTCTGAATTGGCTAGCGCATCCCTGAGTGTTTCTCTGTTGCTTTTGAGAGGCGAAGGAGCTCGTGTATAGTGATACGAGCTGGGATATTGGCCAGTTGAGCCAATATGTCAAACCGAAAGGGCGTATCAAACCCTTGGCCTGGTGGTTTTTCAACACGTGGTCGAATCGTACCTCCTTAGGCCTCTTTTTCCCTT
Organism: Agave tequilana; assembly: GCA_038442645.1. NCBI lineage: Eukaryota > Viridiplantae > Streptophyta > Magnoliopsida > Asparagales > Asparagaceae > Agave > Agave tequilana. Next base: position 27,709 of record JAVJIF010034768.1, read on the forward strand.
GGTTGGGATTGGAGTGGATGCTGACATTGGTACCGACGTCGTTTGCCGTTGTATCTCGTCAGTAGACTTTTCATACTGCCTTAAGTATGATTTTCCAGAACGGGTGCCCGTTTGTTGAGGTAGGTCGGCCTGCATTGTGCAAGCATGCTTTTTCTCCTTCTGAATCACTGAGGGAAGCTGACGTAAGATTGCCGTCGTCTGGCAAGATGGAGATGACATTGCAAGATTTGCCCTTTGACTTGGGCTTCTTTGAATCCCACTGTTCGTCTTGGACGAGCTCTGGGTGTATCCAAATGACTTCCCCCGTCTCCAATGTTAAGGAATAAGACCCTTATCTTGAGTTTTAGCTGGAGGATGCTTGACTTCCAACCGTGGCGAGGGACTGAATAAAGGAGCTGTGACTTTGGAGTTTTGCCGAACTCGAGGGTCACCATATTGGCAGTGACTTTCTTCTGCTCTGACTTTAGTGTCAGGACTCCGGCGTCGACCAAGGCTTGAATTCTATCCTTAAGGACATAGCACTTGTCAGTAGGATGGTGAATCATCCTATGATAGAGACAGTATTTGGGGTCGTTCGTGCGCCCTATCTCATTGGGACGCCGAGCATCTGGCAGTTTCATTTTGTTCCCTTTGTGGAGCAGATGGAATATCGTGACCACCTGATCGTCTTTGAAGGAGTACTACTTTGGAGGGAACTTAGGCTCCTGATTGTTAAAGCCGCTCTTCTTGGCCTTCGACTGCACATCTCCGGATAACTCCACAGACACAGTCTCTTTGCCATTAGCTTGAGAAGATTGCGGTAGTAGATCGCTACGCCCTTTGTTGTTCATACCCCATTTGCCTCTAGGGATGGATGGTTCGAACTTTTTAGCCGACTTTTCGGCTATCTCAGCTTGTTCGACCATTCTTTCCAAGTGGGGGCCTTGACAGCCCCCATGCGAACTTCCACTTGGTCTAGAAGAAGTTGTGTCTGCATGTCTGTAAGAGCATGGGTAATGGAATCCCGCTGGGCACATCAAGGATAAGTTTCTGAATCGCTCAATATAATCACGGACAGATTCGCCCTTCTTCTGTATGGTGGAGAGGAGCTTGTCCATGGTCACTTCGGTATCGTCCTCATAGAAACGAGAGAGGAATCGGGTCTCTAGGTCGATCCAGGAATTGATAGAGCCCAGAGGGAGACTTCGGAACCAGTCAAATGCCACCCCTTTTAAGGTGCCAATGAACAGCCTAGCCATAATGGCGTCGTTGCCTATAACATTACCAGTCTGAGACCGGAAATAGTAGATGTGCTGATTGGCGAGCTCTTTCCGTCATAGGTATGCAACGTTGGTGGTTTGAACTTTGGTGGATATGGCACCGAATCCTACTCCAGTGGATAAGGACGGACTGCCCCTACCTTCTTTAATTCATCCCTCTGAGCTAGGGATGCAATTTGAGCTTGGAGGCCTTTAAGGACTTCAGCGTTTAAAGAAGAACCCTCCTTGGATTTCTCCGTCTTTGGTTGATCATTGCTAAAATGTTCCTCCTCATCGTGATTACTCCTGGTATCGTTGTCATTCCGATTGCTGAGGAGTCGAGCAAGCATCTATTGAATATTATCCAAGGCTTCTGCTGGGTTTGGAAGTTTGCTCCTGAGCTTCCAGGCGCCGACGAAGGTCGTCATTAGTATTATCAGCCATATTGACTGATGCTTTGTCTGTTCGCACTGAGCTAACAATCGCCGAAGAGGCGTACCCACTGTCTTCATTTTCTTCACCCGATGGTGTAGTGATTTCCTGGGCTCTGGCGAGGCTAGGGCCGTCGAGGAAAAAGGCTGCTCGTAACTGTAGGGTATCGCCACTCTCGATCTGGTATTTCAGAAGACACCTTTCTCATGCATCAAGACTTCGCCTAAGCCTGGTCTGTAATCTGGATCTGGGGAGCTGTAGGGGGTATCGTCAGATGGTTGACCTCCCCTGCGTAAACTCTCGTCCTCTTCCGGTCATGTTGACAGATGCGGAGGCTGGATCTCGTGAGGTGCTCCTTCTGCGATGCTTCATAGGGAGATGTACAGACAGCCGATCAAAGACTGATTGCCGGCATGGAGAAGTGACGAGGATTCGTCGTGACCGGCAACGAGCTGAATGGATTGTCACCAGCTGGCATCCCTTTGTTGACAACAGGGGGGAGTGGTCCAGAAAGACACCGACTTCCGCTTGTTCGCCAAGAGTTCTCGCAAGTCAGGCCCATCGGAGCCTAAATAATCCTGTGGAAAGGCCTTTCTAGGGCATACATAGGATGATGTTCTGTTCCTCTTATCCCTGCGGAAGGGATTAGCACTGAATAGTTCTTCAGTTCTAGCTTCGCCAACAGGTGCGAGCTTAATGTTTGACGAACTGGGGAGAGTGTAGCACGTTGTGGTGCTTTACCCGCTATGCTGCTGCGAAGGGGATTAGCCTTAGATAATACTTTCGCTCTTGCTTCGCGGTCATGGACCTGGTGAGTACGCTGAGGTACAGTAGCTTCGCTCATAAGAACGAGGCTGGCACAGGGCATTGCTGCTCTTGAAATGGGTGACGGTATGATTGCCGTCGTGACTTCATGGTCGGCAGTATTGTTGGAGCAGACAGGCATCTTGCCTTTTTCTTCGCGAGAGAGGCGTGGTTTAGGCGTAGCTACGCTTGAAGCTTCGGTCAGAGACTTCTGTTTAGGCCTCCACATCCGCTTTGGCAGAGGATACTTAGGTTCGCAAGGAACCTGATTAGCCACACGCGAGGCTGGAGGATGTTGGCAGAATTCTGCTTCTGGTTTCTGTTCTGAAACCTTAGCCATGGAAACCTTCCGATGCTTCCGTGCTCGAAGCATTGGGCCATCCCTAGAGAGGACTTCTTCAAATCTTCCTTGATCGAACTGAACCACCAAGTTCTCACAAGTAAAGGAATCAGACTGCGGACGTGCTTCCTTGTTGCGCAAATAACCGCAGTAGGTTCGCATAGAACCTTTTCTGTCTCCGCAGAGACTTTCCTTGAAGATTTAGCCAGAGAAGCTCTAACTGCACCGGCTTTTCTGAATTCAGAGTTAGACCCGAAGGTCTGTTCATCGCATTGCGACACTTGATTCTCGGCGGTGGAGAATACAATCCCCAGCGGAGTCGCCATCTTGTTTTCCATTATATTTGCAAAGGGGAAAACTTACAAAAAAAAAGAGTTGAGGAGCTAAATTACAAGTATTCTTAAAAAGATTACAAGTAGATCTCCTCAGAGATTCTGGAGAAGTGTGCCGATAGGAGTCTGGTCAGCGCGCGACCACTTTGTCCCTTTGACGATGCGAGTGATGAGATTCCCTTCTCGCCTGGTTCGGGGAATCAGAGAATAGAAGGTTGGTAGAACCCTCTTGCTGCTTCTCAAAATTGCCTTCAATTAGGAATTCCTTCTCGCTTGATTCCGAAATTCCTTGAGAAGAAGGACGATGTTAGGGTATCAACACCCTGAATAGATAAAGCAATTCTCTAAAAGATCTCTGAATTCGAGAGCGCACGGTGCGTTGTGAAGAAGCCTCTGCTTGTGGAGTCTTCTCTACTGCGTATCGCCTCAGAAAAGCTCTTCAAAGAAGTCCTTGCACATATGCGTGGTCTTCTGCTTCTGGAGCCACCCTCTCCTTGTGCTCCTGGTGGGCTATTTATAGGGAGAGCAAGGGTATAACCGTCCCTTGAAAATATGGAAACAGATTGAATTAAATCTATTTGAATCTGGAAAGTAGCCTTGCTGCGAGGCTAAGATCAGCTTCTGCGAAGCTAGAATTGGCAGGTCGGTTGATCTTCTTGATCCTTTCCATATTGTTGAAAGATCTCTCCTAATCCTCTTACTCGTTTTAGGAGAGTCAAGAGATTGTGACAATTAACTGCCAAATTTGATCTCTGATTTGATCTTAATTGGATTTGATCTGATTGGATCTGATCTCATCCGGAGATTTGATTGGTCAAAGGTTGACCATGGCAGACCAATAGCGGAGCTACCGCGTTGAGCTCACAGTGGAGCTGGAGACAGCTTCTGGTGAAGTCCGAAAGAAACCCTTTGGCGGAGCTGGAAATCCTCTGTGGCGAAGTTGCAAGTTAGCTTCCTGGCGAGGCTTTAAGTGGCTTCAAGGCGAAGTCGGGTGATACTAGCCTCTCAAGCGAGGCTATCTCTTTGGGCTCATGTGGTGCTAAGTGCTAGCACCTTAGACCTGCTGAGGTCTGTTCAGAAACAATCGGGTTCACTGTCTGCTTGCTGGATCAGTGGAGTCCAAGTTGCTTCCTTGTCCCTCGGAGATGGGTGAAAACTGGTCTTCAGCTCGTCTATCACTTGTCTTTTGTAAATGTCAACAAGTTTAGACATTGTTCGAACCAATAAAAATCTTGTCTTTTTTAAGTGTCAACAAAGAAGACCTCAAAGGAGGAGATTCTGTAGGGACAACAAAGATGAAAGCTTCACTGATTCTAATATCAGTCCTTGAAGGAGATTTCGATGTATAGCATTTTGGGAAGGGATGTCTTGGCTCGCATATTTAGAGCTTTTGGGGGAGGGAAGGTTTTTTATGTTTTGTAAAAGAAATGTGTGAAACTATGCATCTTATTATAATTACACTTATATGTTTTGTAGGAATGTAAACATGTCAATGTAAATTTTGTTATAGAAATATTTTGAAGTTATAAATAGAAGTAGGATTTTGTATATGAAACTTCTTTATGTCATGAATATGTCGATAATAAGAATTGGTTATTCTTTAGGTATAAATGGACTTGAACTTTCCTCCACCGGATCCCAATTCTGAAGGCAATGCCCCACCGCACAGTACGGTCAGAAGTGTCTGTCCCTCGACGAACCATGAGTTTATGGGGGAACAATCTAATGTAAACCAGAGGGTCCCTGACAGAATGCCGGATTGGTTGGTACAGCTGGCAATAGTAAATAACCCGCGTAGAGCTTTGAATAATTCAGAAGTTAAACCCTCCAGCATTTAAAGAAGAAGCCGATCCAATACAAGCGGAGGAGTGGCTTCACTAGATTGAGAAGATATTAGACGTTATGAAATGTATTGAGAATCAACTGGTATCTTTTACCTCTTTTGTGTTCCAAGAGGAGGCAGAACATTGGTGGGAAATGGTTAAGAGTGGAGCTAAGACCTTGCGGAAAGAAATTTCTTGGAGCTTTCTAGTCAAAAAGTTCAATGAAAAGTATATACCGGGGGTAGCAAGAGATAAACTTGCAATGGATTTGAAGATAAAAAATAAGACTAATTGACGGTGAGCCAATATGAAATCAAGTTCACTCAATTATCAAGATATGCTGAGAAACTGGCGTCTGTAGAGAAAGATAGAACAAAAAGGTTTGTGAGAGGTTAGAAGCTTGGAATCAGGAGCAAACTAGTTCCTTTTTCAACTACAAATTTATAGCCAAGCCGTAAAGAAAACACTGAAAGTTGAAAGGGATATGTAAGAAAACCAGGATATGAAAGCCAAGAAGCTACCTTCCGTCAAGCGCCCCCGATATGCTAACATACCAAGATTTGAAACTTTCCCAGTTAGGCCCGACGGAGGTGTTGGGTCTTCCCTAATGCCAATCCAAAAACCTATGTTAAACTCATGGCCCAGAGGCATAAGTTTTTCTCATGCGACACCACCCACATCCTTTCCACGTCCAGTTTTGCCAGAAATATGTGGTGTCCAAGGTGCAACCGCAATCACACTGGTAATTGTCTCGTTGGCAAACAATGCTTCGCTTGCGACAAACTGGGCTACATGCGGAGAGATTGTCCAATTTTACATGGACATCCAGGCGTTAGTAGGGTAACAGGTAGACAGACTCCAGGCATCGTCCTGACAGTTATTTTTCGGCAGCCTGCTAGCACGACCCGTATAGCAACGACTCAAGCTTTGGTGCAACAACTCAGAACTCAAGGAAGAATGAATGCTTTAACCCAGTAGGAGGCCTGAGCATCCAATGCAGTAGTTGAAGGTACTATTTGTTTAGCTGAAAATATTGCACGAGTATTATTTGATTCTGGTGCTACACACTCCTCTATTTCGTCGTCTTTTGCAACAAAAATTAAAAGAAATCTGAACCTATGAATTATCAACTAGTGGTGTCAACCCCTATAGGCGCTGAATTGACCACTAATGTGTACTATAAAGGATGTGAAATTATTATAGGAGAAATGAGAAAACAAACAAATCTAATAAAAGTAAGAGAGATGGAATATGATCTCATCCTAGGCATGAATTGGTTGTCAACATATCGAGCACATATAGACTGTCATCAGAAGAGGATAATATTTAAGTTGAAAGAAATTTCAGAATATGTGTACGAAGGGATGAAGAATAAAATCAATATTCCAATAATTTTAACTTTAAAGGCCACTAAGTTATTGAGGCATATGTGTCAAGGATTCTTGGCAACCATCATAGATAAAGAGGGCGAAAAGACAAAAATTGAAAATATAACGGTCAAAGAGAATATCCTGATGTGTCCCCAGAAGAACTACCAGGTTTACCACCAAATAAGGAAGTAGAATTTTCTATTGATCATCTACGAGGGACAAGTCCTTTATCGAAGGCTCCTTATAGGATGACACCCGCAGAAATGATAGAAATTGAAGGACCAACTACAAGAGTTGTTTAAGTTTGGGATTTATTTGGCCAAGTTGTTACCTTGGGTGCTCCCCTACTATTTTAAAGAAGAAAGATGGGCGCGTGAAGTTGTGTATAGATTATCAAGAAATAAACAAAGTCATTATAAAAATTCAGTATCCACTCCCGAGGATTGATGATCTTTTTGACCAAATTCAAGATGCCAGTATATTTTCCAAGATAGATTTAAGGTCTGAATATCATTAGTTAAATATTAAACCAGAGGATGTACCTAAGATGGCTTTTAGAACTAAATATAGGCACTATGAATTTTTAGTGATGCTGTTTGGACTGGCCAACACGCCAGCAGTATTTATGGATCTGATGAATAGGATCTTTCAGCCATATCTAAATCAGTGTGGTGGTGTTTGAGCCATATTTCAAAATCTTTCCACAAATGCTTTAACTAACTCTCCTTTTTGTTGCCTCGTCGCAAGAGAGTTGGCATGGTAATTCTGAGTCATCTTCGAAGAAGCGTGTAAGGAAAAGCTTCTCCAGATCACCCCAATTCTTGATGGAGCCTTCTGAGAGTTTCATGAACCATTCAAAAGCGATCCCCTTTAGGGTGCCGATGAAAAATGTGTTAGGATGGTATCATTTGATACTACATTCCCTGTTTAAGACTTGAAGTAGTATATATGCTGGTCCGATGACCCTTACCGTCAAAGCCTGCAGGGTCGGAGCTTTAAACTTAGGAGGGTAGGAGATAAAATCCCACCCAGCCGGGTACGGCCAGACTACTTATGCTTCTTGTAGGCCTTTCCTACTGGGAAAGACTTCAAGATGTTGTTCTAGTTTCCTATTCTTTGGAATGAGTGCTCGTATTCTCTGAGTTGCCTTCCTCTTCGGATGGAGGTTTTGACAACTCAGAGTTGAATGTTTCTCCTCCTAAGTATGTGCAGAAGACGAGTTTTCCCCTTCCTTCCATTTTCCTTTGGACTTCTTGGAAGGCGTCTTGGCCTTAGGCTTCTTCTTTTTGTCCTCAAGCAATTGCGAAAGCATCTGCTTGAGGCTGTCGATAGATTCTTATTGAGCACGAATCATATAAAGTTTCTCCCTCTGGGCCTGGGCTTGCTACTTAAAGCGTCTAGCCATTTCTTCAGTAGTGCTTGCCAGATATGCAAAGGCTTCTTTCTCTACAGAAGAGTTTGAGGCCTGTGATTCTATAATGGCAGAATGTAACTCGCTTACTTAGATGCCCCGGGCTAGGGCACTGTAGTCCATTGGGGCTATTATACCAGTTCGAGTGCGGGTATACCGGTACACTCCTTCCGGCTCGGTGTCAGATTCGTCAGAGCTGACTATTGGCTGCTTTTCCTTAGTCTTGCTTGGCGTAAAACTTGGACCTACCATGTTTACAGTAACTTCAGGGTACTCTGTATCAGAAAAGGTTCTCCTTGTGAGGGAGCGAGCCTTTTCACCGAGCGGAGATTGACGTAGATGATAACCATTTGAACAACGACTGTTTATAGTGGCACTCAGAGAGCACCATTGTGATCAGCCGTTCACAACAACATAATGGAGTGATTTGATGAACACTCATCTTCTTCGTCAAGTAATCCTTTAGATCCGTCAGAGGGAGATTGAAGAGACTAGCCTCGAGTCTCTGAGGATGAGGACTTTTCAGTTCCCTTCTGACCCTAGCCGTCGAAAAGCGAATGTTAACTTTGTAAGTTTCAGTGATGCAAGGTTCAGAAATACAGAGTTCACGTTCTGTAGAACAGACGCGGCTCTCGCGTTTTGGTTTCAGACGCGGGTTTCGCGCCTCTGCTGAGAAGAGACGTGGTATCGCATTGCTGATTGTGGTGTTTACCTGGCGACATTTGAGAGACGCGAACTTCGTGAGCCTCGTGTTTTGACATAGAGATGCAGGTTTCGTATCTCTGAGAAGAGACGTGGACCTCGCGTTATTGAATATCGTGTCTGCGAGGTAGGCCCCAGAAACGCGAGCCTCATGAGCCTGCGCTTTGATATCCAGATGTGCAGACTTCACGCGTCTGATGCTGTTCAGAAGAGATGCGGGGTGGAACCTCCATCCTGTATCTGCTAGACAGATGGTTTTTCCAGCTTCTTCCATCTGTTATCGACGTGCATAATGCGTTTGTCAACGTTCAGCATTCCGGTTACGCTTCACGGGTTGTTGGGGACCCCTGGTAACCTGGAGCTGAGGAAGAGAAAGGGTGTGGCAGCATTAGCCTTCAACGACGTTGGCCTCGCGGGTGTCGTTGGAGACGTTGACACGGACCATGCGCTGACGCGGACAGAAGTGGTGCTGTTTGCGCAAACCATCTTTGGGGAAATCTCCAAGGGACGTGAGAGCGGATCTCTGAGGAGACCCTGCGATACTATCGTGCCACCCTGTGGCTCTTGGAGTCAGAAGAGAGGAACTCTTCATACTTTGTCTGGTTGAATTTCACGACAAGTGACTCGACCGTTTTTTTTCATGAAACTGACGTCACCTTGCACCACAACTTGCTCATTAGTGGAGAAAGTAGTCCCCAGCGGAGTCACCATCTCTTATACGGAGAGGAATATTGAAAAAGTATTGCAAATTTTTCTTGAATCAATGAAAAGTTACAACAACTTAAATCCCAACTATAAGAGAGAGATGACACTCAAGCTCAGATCTTCTCTTTATTTAAGGCTGGGTTCTTTACGTAGCGGTGGAAAGTGATTCTTATTTTTTGTTGATCGGATGAACGTCAGGCTCTTATGGAAGCCTTCTCCTTGGATCACAGATGGAGTAGCAGAGCTCCTATCCAATGAAATCTCAAAGAGACTTAGATAAAAACTTGAACTCAGTAAGTTGGTAGAAGAGTTTAACTCTTTATCATTATTCTCAACTGAAATTCTGACCCCTCTTCAATAGCAAACTGAGCTATTTATAGGGATTTCAGGGGTAAAACTGTCTCTTAAAAACCTGTATAATGGCGTTAACTCCTCTCATTACGTAGGCAGTAACTGACCTAGCAATGAGGGCAGTTACAACTGAGGCGTGGAGCTCACTTGCAGTTGAAACACGAGCTTGAGCTCAGCGTTTAGCCATTAAGATGATGTAGGACACGGGCCTCGAGCCCTGTGTTTTGATATTGCTGTGGTATTGAGACGCGAGCGTCGAGCTTTGCTGAGATGCAGGCTTTGAGCCCGGCGTCTTGGTTTTGCAGTGATGCTGAGACGCGGGTTCGAGCCCTGCATTTTGGTTTTGCAGTGATGTTGAGACGCAGGTTTCGAGCCTCGCCTCTTGACATTGCGTCTATGATTTTTTTTAGCCTTGCGTCTAAAGTATAGGCTCTGCATTTGACGACCTGTCTTCAGTGATTTTTAGACAGTCTACAGTCAAATTCTTATGTCTTGAGTTACTCGTGGAACTTTCATTATTTCTCTTCTCCTTTGAATAATGAACTTACCCGGAATCATCATGTCGAGACTCACCCGTCAACTAGGGGTCAATTTTATCCGTATTAAGCAGATGCTCTATGACCTCATTGACCTTGATTGTTGACTTACCTCCATAGATGATAACTTCCATAAAGCTCTTATATGAAGAATGTAAAGAACACAGTAATAGAAGTGTTTGATCCTCATCTTTTATCTTAACCTCAATCTTATTTAGATCATTAATAGAGAAAAATTTGTAATATGAGACTTGATAGGTGTATATTCATACATGCGGAGAAGAAAGAGACGTTATTTAAGAATAAAGCAATTCGTCAATGACTTCTTCAGATAGCGGTCCTGAAGTCCCTGCCACAACGAGAATGCTGTTTTCTCTAAGAAAACTCATCCAACACTTCATCCGCCAAGGAAAACTGAATAGCTGTCAAGGCTTTCTCATCCAACTCTTGCCAAGTTTCTTCTTTCATGTCTTGAGGCTTTTTCTCTCTCCTTAGTAGTATTTTTTCAACGCGTTCTGGGTCAGGATGGCATTCATCTTAACCTGCCACATTGATGATACCATCGAACTTTTGAAACTCTAACTTGATCGCAGACATCTTCATGTTGACCTTGCTCTGATATCAATTGTTAGAAAATAATTTGTATGCTCTGATATCAATTGTTATGGATTCAGAATGTCCCCATAACCGGATTGACTGGGGCAGCACAGCGAAAACTAACCACAGGATCTACTAGGGTAACGAGAAGAAGGAAGATATTCCAAAGTAGACAGAAAGCCAACACACAATATACGTAGTTCCACCGATCAAACAGATTGTGTGCACATCCACGGGAGAAGGGAAAAACTTTATTAAAATTTTGACAAAGTACAATAAGAATTACTTACACCTCTCGCTGAGAAGATTACAAGCTCTTTGATAGCCGCCAAAAACAACGAACTCTTGTGGGTAAGCTTCTCTCACGAATCTCTCACCTAAATGAATTACACATTTTAGGAATTATAAACTCATTGGATTACATTGAAGTCTATCCCAAGAGGTTATTTATAGACCATATGACCCACATAGTTTTAAATAAACTCCATCAATATGAACAATCACCGCTCAGAAAAAAAGAAAACCCGAATCCCAACTCAAATGGAAATAGATATAGAAAATTAAACTGCCAGACCCGCTTTTAGTCGACTAGACCAGGATATTAGTCAACTAATACCTAGTCTACTAGGTTCAAATACTAGTCAGCTACTCTGATAAAATTCAAGAACCCCCAACTCTCTGTTTGGCCAACCTAGTCGATTATACAATATATAAGTCAACCAATCCGTGTGATTAGTCGATTATATCCAATATAATCGACTGATAATATATACAGCTCCTTGTGCACGTTCACTCTTTGATTTCTGAATTTTCGTCTACTTTCAAGACGTATCCCAGCCCTCTCCGGTCTGTGCCGGTGGAGGGGTCTCATCTCTCTTTTCCTTCAACCTCTTCAGTTCCGTCATCCATCATTCAACAAGCTCCTAACCTAGATCCTCAGTTCTTTTCATCTTCTAAGCCTCAACTCGTACTAGGCTTTCGCCATCTCCGGTGAAGAAGGGGATGAGTATCAGTGGCTCGTGGGAGTTCTTTTAGGGCTCGTAGTGACAGGAAGAGTCTCCAAGGAGGTGCTGGAGAGGTTGTTGCGCCTATGACAACAACCTAGTGAGGATCCCTTGAATTTTTCAAGCATAAAGAACAATCCCAAACAGCACAAAACAATTAGCAGAAGAAAGCACCAGCACAAACAAACAATTTAACGAGGTTTGGCCTCAATGCCTACGTCCTCGGGGCAATCGAAAGAGAGATTAATTTACTTGGAAGATGATTACAATTGCTAGCAGCCTCTTTGAGTGCAAGAGAGCTCCAGCAAATCCCAGCAATCAGATCCAAACCCTAGAAACTAGCCACAGCCTTTAAATACAAACAGGTTTCCAAACCTGCAAACGCAGCCCGCCCCGCTTGCCGGTCGACCAACCTCTTCCACCGGTCGACCGGTCGGTCGACTGGGTGCCCAACAGAGAGTTGGGTACTTTCAGTCGGTCGACCGAGCTCCAACTTGTGCATGTTGTGCACGTCCGTCGACCGAACCGGTCGACCGACCTTCTGATACCTGCCGGCAGTCGACCGGGCCGGTCGACCGGCCAATCTGTTTTCTGCTGCTGCTGCTAATTTCTGCTGATGATTCCTTCGCCTTTCGTCGTCGACTTCCTTGGCGATCACCTCGACGACCTCTCGGCAATTCATGTCAACTTCCTCAGCAATATTCTCTCTTTTCAACAATTCTCCACCTCGGTGAAGATTCCCAAATCTGAACCGAATTGTCCATCGACTCGAGAGCGGCTGCACCAATATGGTTGCCTATATACCCTGCCCAAGGGATCAAGCCGTCGTAGTTCATCCAAATGAGCGTCAGCAAGCTCAAGCTACCTGAAGGACATGAAGTAAGCTTTGCAATGTGCAAACTTAACTCCCGACACCACCTTCGTAAGCATGTCGGCTGGATTCTCTGAAGTGTGAATCTTCAACAGTTCGATGTCACCTTCCTCCAGAACCTCCCGAACAAAGTGGTACCTGACATCAATATGCTTCGTCCTTCCATGATAGACCTGGTTCCTGGCCAAGTAGATGGCGCTCATGCTGTCACAGTTTATCTTCAGCAGATCCTGTTCCACGCCCAAGTCATCAAGCAACCCCTGAAGCCAGATCGCCTCCTTCATGGCCTTTGTCATAGCCATATACTCAGCATCTGTGGTCGACAAAGCGACGGTAGACTGCAGTGTGGAGCGCCAACTCACCGGTGCCTGTGAGAATGTGAAGACATATCTCGTTGTCGACCGGCGCTTGTCAAGGTCACCTGTATAGTCTGAATCAACATACCCTATGCACTCTTACTTTCCTGTGTTATCCTTCTCAAACACTAGGCCTACATCAACTGTTCCTTTGATGTACCTCAAGATCCATTTCACAGCTTCCCAATGACCCTGTCCCGGATCATGCATGTATCGGCTCACCATGGAGACGGCCTGTGATAGATCTGGTCTCGTACACACCATAGCGTACATCAAGCTACCCACCGCACTGGCATATGGAACGTGAGACATATACTCACGCTCTTGAACACTCCTCGGAGACATCATCGCAGACAATTTGAAGTGAGGAGCCATAGGTGTACTAACAGACTTGGTATCCTTGCTGATATTGAACCTCTGCAGTACCTTCTCCAAATAGCCCTTCTGAGTCAAACTTACCCTGCCAACTCTCCAGTCTCTAGTGATCTCCATGCCCAATACTTTCCTAGCTTCGCCCAGGTCCTTCATCTTAAACTCTGATGATAGATTCTTCTTCAGAGCATCAATAGCAGATCTCGACCTAGAAGCAATCAACATATCATCTACATAAAGAAGTAGATAGATATATTCATCTGATGGTAGCCTGTTGTAGTACACACATGGATCATAGTGGCTACGTGTGTACTTCTTCTTTCTGGTGAAGCTATCAAATCGCTTGTACCACTGTCTAGGAGACTGCTTCAATCCATACAGCGACTTCTTTAGCTTGTATACTAACTCTTCCTTCCCTGCAGTCTTGTAACCTGTAAGCTGTGACATATAGAACTCCTCCTCTAGATCGCCGTGGAGAAAGGCGGTCTTCACATCAAGTTGGTCAAGGTCCAACTTATTCTGCGCAACTAAGGCTAAAAGAATACGAATTGACAAATGTTTAACCACAGGAGAGAATACCTCGTTGTAGTCAATTCCTTCCCTCTGAGCGTAGCCTTTAGCCACCAACCGAGCCTTGTAGAGCACTGCATCTTCTTGGAGAGATCCTTACTTCTTAGCAAACACCCACTTGCATCCTATGGCCTTCTTCCCCTTGGGCAACCTGATGAGTTTCCATGTGTCGTTCTTGTAGAGAGATTGCATCTCTTCATTCATGGCCGCTTTCCACATCCTTACTTCCGAACTAATCTTAGCTTCTCTGAAGGTAGATGGAATAGCCTCCTCGATGACTGGAAGTGCATACGCGACGACCATATCAGTGGTGAGCCAACCTGGTCTCCTAGTGTTCCTCCTTGGTCTGTCGACTGCAGTAGGATCGGGAACAGTACCCATGACCTGTTCTTGACCCTGATCAACCTCTTCAGCATCTTCTTCAACTACTCGATCACTGCCCTGTGTCACCTCAGAAATGATCCGAACCGATGCTAATTCCTCTAGAGATGGTGGATCTGCATCAATCTCCACCTGCTACAATAGCTCCTTGGTCTTGCTGGTCTCCACCTGCTGAGAGACCGTAGGCTTAATCAAAGAAGCCTCATCGAACGTGACAACCCTGCTGAGTATGAACTTGTTGTCCGTTTGGTCCCAAATCTTGAACCCCTTGGTGCCTCGCTTGAAGCCGACGAACACCCCCTTCTTTACCTTTGGGTCCAACTTGTCATCTTTGACATGGTAATAGGCTGGACATCCGAAGACCCGTAGCAAATCATAGTCACCAGTAGCTTTTCCTGACCAAGCTTCAAGAGGAGTCTTCCCCCTATTGCAGACGACGGCAACCTATTCACGAGGTGGCATGCATACGCCAAAGCTTTAGCCCAAAACTTCTTTGACAGTCCTGCATTTGATAACATACACCGAACCTTCTCTAGCAAAGTCCGGTTCATCCTCTCAGCCACCCCATTCTGTTGCGGAGTCTCTCATACCGTGAAGTGTCTCTCTATGCCCTCATCTAGGCATAGCTGTAGGAAAGGATCCGATGTGTACTCTCCTCCATTGTCAGAACGGAGGACCTTGATCTTCCTTCCCGTGCTTCTCTCCAGATTAGCCTTCCACTTCAAGAACAGTTCTAGGACTTCTCCTTTGTGTCGCATGGTGTACACCCAACAACGCCTAGAAAAATCGTCAATGAACGACACAAAATAGTGGTTACCTCCAATCGATACAGTCTTGGTAGCTCCCCAGACATCCGTGTGAACATAGTCAAGAATACTCTCAGTTCAGTGTGAAGCTGTGCCAAACTTTACCTTGGTCTTCTGGCCGATGATACAATGCTCACAGAAATCTATCTTGCAGGTTTTGGCACCCTTCAGCAACCCTTGCCTCGCAAGAGCTTGCATTGACTTCTCTCCTGCATGTCCCAGCCTCATGTGCCACAGCCGGGTTGAATCTTCCTTTGGACTGGTAGAAGCCGCCACTTGCCCTGTCACAGTACTACCCATCAAGTAGTATAGGTTGTTCCGGCGCTCGGCCTTCAACACCACCATCGAACCTTTTGTCATTCTAAGGACTCCTTCCTTAATCGACACCCCAAGGCCCAATGACTCCAAAGCTCCTACGGAAATCAAGTCCTCTTCAACTGAGGTACATACCTCACTTCCTTCAGCTCTCTCACCATCCCATCAAACATTCTGATTGGAATAGTGCCAACACCCTCCATGATGCACGGATGATCGTCGCCCATGACGACCGAACACCCATCCAGCTTCTCAAAACTGGTAAACCAGTCTCGATTAGGGCATACATGATATGTTGTACCTATATCCAAGATCCACTCGTTTTCACCTGAGTAGCCTATGATGGGCGTAGTAACTGAAAAAGAGAACACTGACGAATCTGAGTCCGATCCATCTGCCTGTGATTTACTGCTTGCAGTGTTAACCACCTTTGCGAGATTTGCCTCGGATTTTGATTCTTTCTTCTTTCCTTTGAACTTCGGACAGTCCACCTTCCAGTGCCCAATCTCTCTGCAGAAAGCACACTGATTCCTTTTGAGATCCCTGAACCCTGGCCTGGACTTAGATCTTCCTCTAACCTCCTTACCCTTCCTCGATGAATGTAACGCCCCGATCCTAAGATACGAGGACGTTATGGCGACGTACATACGCGAGGTGAAAACAACCTCACGCGTACGTTAAGCCTCAGTACAGTACAATACCTCCATATAGATATGAGGTCCAGCATGAAAGCAGTACAAGAATACCTGCAGAAAGAGGTCAGCGATCATAACAGATATGAAAACAAGGATAAATAAGATAACAGAAATAAAGCACTAAAATACCTATGAATAGTCCTGATGCGGAATCTCCCATGTGACTCCAAGGTACTCTCTGAAGCTATGGTAACTCGAATCTCCAATCTGGGCATGCAAACCCAGGGTCGTCAGAAAGCGACCTAGTGAGTGGTAAAACTGAAGGAGGCAATGCACAATAATAATAGATAATACATGCTGTTATAATAGTGATACCATATAATAAGGATATATAAACATGGAAGCAGTGCAAAGATATAAACAGGTCAACTTTTAATACCATCACTACCTAGCCGGTTATTATCAGATCATATCTATCGTCGGGTCCAGTTTATATAATAACTAATGTTTTCTAGTGGTGACGTAATAGACATGAACATGATAGTGATGATGTGATAGAGGTGAACATGCAGATGAGCATATGTCTGCAACAATAAAATATATGCAATGCAGAACATGCATAGTATGCCACTACATACAGTGTAACATATACCAGGTAATGTAACAAAGTATACATGTGCATGAGAAGAAAGTGTAACAGGAAACAGGAACAATAGCAATGTATACATGTCACATGATAGCAGATAAATGATCAGGAACAGTAACAAGTACAACTAAACATGTAGCAGGCATGTCATGTCAAAGTCATGTCATTTATACAATAGTAGCGATCAGTACCACCTGCTATTTTAATTACTTTCTTCCAGTGTCCCATACCACTGGCGGTTCATACTGAAGCCCGCACCCCAGTCGAACCCATCCGGACATGGCCTACGGGTACCATTATCCAAACGAGAGAGTAATCAAATAACAAATGTTCCCGACGTCACTATTGTGTATACTATTTTATTATGTTAATTGGAAACCCATGGTCGAGGAGTTCTTATCGGGTAAGTGTATCCCGTACATACCCGGGATCACGGCCTTTATCAAACCCCTGGCTGCTAAGACCAGAGCCCTCCGCTAAGAGGGGAACAATAATCAAGTAACAATAGCTCATGGAGCAATTGGTAGGTAGCACTACCATCCCCTGCAGTGGGAGAACAATATGGATCCAGTACATCACCCGATAAGATCTAATCAACCGTCAAGTCTCCCCCATACCCCAGTTATCATTATGATCTGATATGTCCTGATATGTCAAGTATACAATGTAACAAGAACAGATACAGTACCTAATACGGATAACACGATAACTGGACCTGAGCTCTGTTGATAGCATAGAACAATATAACGGGAATCGGGAACAATATATCGGGAACAATATAACGGGAACAATATAACGGGATCAATAGATGTGGAAATCCACATATCGCATATCAACCGCCCGCATGTCCAGTATCAGGAATATCCATATCCGTAACAGGAAACAATCGTATAACATGAATACGGGAACATGGAACAGTAATACATGTAATAGGCATGGTAATCCATATGACAAGAATATAGAGAAACCATATAAGCATGTGTCACAGGGAAGCATGACATGCATGTGTAACAGTGATATGTAAACATGAAATGCCGGCATGTGTAATAGAAATATGTAATATGTAATGCAGGCATGTGTAGCATGGATATGTAAACATGAAATGAGGTAGTCCGTGCAGTGGTCTATCCGTGTACTATCTCAGTGCACGTGCATGTCCTGACAGTGATCAGTACGTCCATGTAATGAGGATATCACTATAAAATGACGGTGTCCAGTGAACTGGTGTATCCGTATCGCAATAATGCACAAACATGCAGTGATCGTGTTGTGAAGCTCAGTAACTATGTCATGATGAAACGTGTACAGGAGGCTACATGAATACTGATATCCAGGGTAACCGCTATCTACATGCACTACGGTATTTAGTGTGGGTCGGTCAGGGTGACAGTGTAATAGTGACAAGGTCCCGCATAATGAAGTATGTGTGTCTTCGTGTCCATGTAGCATGAGTGTGGAACCATACTAGTTATCCATGCAGTGACGGTGTCTAGTGATTCTTTAATTGGTCATCTAGCTAAATGTCTAGGTTTATAACACATGTCGTTTCTCGAGTTAAGTTAGGAATTTAACAGTTCTATTATTTAACCCATAATTACGGTTTCGTAACTATAGCAATCATTCCCGACTTTAATAAACATGAATAAATAAATAAAATTTAGAAAAGGAAAACACTCACAAACTGGCTACAGGACTGTAGCTCTCTTCTCCACGATCGCAACGGATCCAGAATCGCCCGAATCGGAGTCCGGATGCTCCAGTTATCGCCCGAATACTAAATCAGAACAAATAGGGTTAAATATGTAATAAAAATATTAAATGCAAATACTAAAAAAAATAGCAGGGGGTTTTATGCAAAATTACCTTTATTGGGTTGGAGGGGGGTAGACGGGTTAACGGGTCGGGTTTAGATCCGATACCCAAATCTAATGTCTTAAGTGGAAGTGGGTTAGTGGGTTAATGGGTAGGACTTATTGGGTAACGGGTTTTCAATCAACCAAAAGGATTATAGTGGGTTCGGGTGTGAACCCGAACCCAACAACACACACACACTCACCCACACCCACACCCACACACCCACACCCCACACACACACACCACACACACACACCACACACACCCTCTCACACACACACACACACACACACACACACTCACCCACACCCACACACACACAGCACACACTCACCCACACACATACACAACACACACACACACAGCACACACCCACACACACACACATACAGCACACATCCTCACACACACACACACACACACACCACACTCACCCTCACACTCACACCCACACACCCACATCCTCTCACACACACACACACACACACACACACACACACACACACACCGCACACACTCTCACTCTCACACACTCACACACACGGCAACAGCAGCAGCAGAGGCGCTGCTGCTGCTGTGCACACCATGGCCGGCCAGCACCGCTGGCGGCGGCAGCACGCGCCATGGCCGGCCAGCTCCGCTGGCCGGCAGCGGCACCTCGCCGGCGGCGACGCTTCGCCGGAAAAGAGAGGGAAAAAGAGATGGGGAGAGAAAATCGAACCATAATCCAATAGAGAAGACGAATAAGAAGAGGAGCCAGAAAGAAAGAAAGAAACAGAGATCGCAAGCATAGCCTCATGGAATTCAAACTGCACCTATACAATTTCAAATTGGACACCCCAAAACAGATAAACGAAAATTGCAGACAACCCCCGTCAAACATTGATGTGGGGGAGAAAGTGGGAGAGAGAGTGAGAGGGAAGAAAGAGAGAGAGAAAAGAGAAATTGAGAAAGAAAAAGAGAGAAGAGTAGGAGATTTTTAGGGGGAGAGAGAAAGGGCGGTGGAAACTTGGTCAAAGGCGGTGGGGGAAGAAGGCGCTGGAAAGAAGAAGGGAAAGAAAAAGAAAAAGAAAGAAAAGAAAATGAAACTAATATTATTTTAACAAGGTCAAAAATTGACTAGCTCCGAACGGTGCCCAAAAATTACAGAAAATAAAAAATATTATCCTGAGATGTAAGATGAAGACGGTTTGCAGAAACTCAATCCGGTTTGCAAATTAAAAATCCCGGAGTGTCTCGCCGATACGGGCGATACCGGTTTGGCCGGATTTTCGATAAATTCAGAAAAATCCCCAAAATACCCGAACGTAGATGACATGATTCTAAGACACACGGTGAAAAACGATTCTCAAAGTTCTACTCCGTTTGTGGAATAAAAATCGGAAGGCAGGTTATCGGTATCGGTCGACACCGACTACGAAGATTTTCCAAAATAATCCAGAAAAATTCCAGAAAATCTTAAAAAATTTAAAATATTAGAAAATAATTTTTAAAACTGAAATCGGCTTAATCGGACTACTATGGAGGTCAAATCAATTTTGTACGTCGTATCGCGTACCGATACGGTAATACGTACACCGGGGAGCAGGGGGTTACATTTCTCCCTACCTTACAAAAAATTGCGTCCTCGCAATTTCAATCAGGTGTGAGAACAAGATTTTCAACCCCAAAGCCGAAATGTAACGGGTCCACGACACTTCCGCTACGCACTCTGATATCTAGAAGGACCCGGGATGGAGAAGTAATGTAGTGAACTACAACTCACAGAGTGAAATCAATAGGATGAAGAGAAAGTACGAAAAAAAATCAAATAGTCTGAGTGAGAACTGTAATTGAGGAAGATAACAGAGTCAAGGAAACGAATGGGCAAGGACATGGTATTCTTGTACTCGTTGCTGGAATCTCCAAATTCAGATACAGATCAGTTAATCTGAACCTGATTGTACTGTTGGTAAGAGTCCGAGGATTGACCCAGGTGGTTACCCACACTAGGTGTGAACCTTGGCTCTGATACCACTATGTAACGCCCCGATCCTAAAGATACGAGGACGTTATGGCGACGTACATACGCGAGGTGAAAACAACCTCACGCGTACGTTAAGCCTCAGTACAGTACAATACCTCCATATAGATATGAGGTCCAGCATGAAAGCAGTACAAGAATACCTGCAGAAAGAGGTCAGCGATCATAACAGATATGAAAACAAGGATAAATAAGATAACAGAAATAAAGCACTAAAATACCTATGAATAGTCCTGATGCGGAATCTCCCATGTGACTCCAAGGTACTCTCTGAAGCTATGGTAACTCGAATCTCCAATCTGGGCATGCAAACCCAGGGTCGTCAGAAAGCGACCTAGTGAGTGGTAAAACTGAAGGAGGCAATGCACAATAATAATAGATAATACATGCTGTTATAATAGTGATACCATATAATAAGGATATAAACATGGAAGCAGTGCAAAGATATAAACAGGTCAACTTTTAATACCATCACTACCTAGCCGGTTATTATCAGATCATATCTATCGTCGGGTCCAGTTTATATAATAACTAATGTTTTCTAGTGGTGACGTAATAGACATGAACATGATAGTGATGATGTGATAGAGGTGAACATGCAGATGAGCATATGTCTGCAACAATAAAATATATGCAATGCAGAACATGCATAGTATGCCACTACATACAGTGTAACATATACCAGGTAATGTAACAAAGTATACATGTGCATGAGAAGAAAGTGTAACAGGAAACAGGAACAATAGCAATGTATACATGTCACATGATAGCAGATAAATGATCAGGAACAGTAACAAGTACAACTAAACATGTAGCAGGCAGGTCATGTCAAAGTCATGTCATTTATACAATAGTAGCGATCAGTACCACCTGCTATTTTAATTACTTTCTTCCAGTGTCCCATACCACTGGCGGTTCATACTGAAGCCCGCACCCCAGTCGAACCCATCCGAACATGGCCTACGGGTACCATTATCCAAACGAGAGAGTAATCAAATAACAAATGTTCCCGACGTCACTATTGTGTATACTATTTTATTATGTTAATTGGAAACCCATGGTCGAGGAGTTCTTATCGGGTAAGTGTATCCCGTGCATACCCGGAATCACGGCCTTTATCAAACCCCTGGCTGCTAAGACCAGAGCCCTCCGCTAAGAGGGGAACAATAATCAAGTAACAATAGCTCATGGAGCAATTGGTAGGTAGCACTACCATCCCCTGCAGTGGGAGAACAATATGGATCCAGTACATCACCCGATAAGATCTAATCAACCGTCAAGTCTCCCCCATACCCCAGTTATCATTATGATCTGATATGTCCTGATATGTCAAGTATACAATGTAACAAGAACAAATACAGTACCTAATACGGATAACACGATAACTGGACCTGAGCTCTGTTGATAGCATAGAACAATATAACGGGAATCGGGAACAATATATCGGGAACAATATAACGGGAACAATATAACGGGATCAATAGATGTGGAAATCCACATATCGCATATCAACCGCCCGCATGTCCAGTATCAGGAATATCCATATCCGTAACAGGAAACAATCGTATAACATGAATACGGGAACATGGAACAGTAATACATGTAATAGGCATGGTAATCCATATGACAAGAATATAGAGAAACCATATAAGCATGTGTCACAGGGAAGCATGACATGCATGTGTAACAGTGATATGTAAACATGAAATGCCGGCATGTGTAATAGAAATATGTAATATGTAATGCAGGCATGTGTAGCATGGATATGTAAACATGAAATGAGGTAGTCCGTGCAGTGGTCTATCCGTGTACTATCTCAGTGCACGTGCATGTCCTGACAGTGATCAGTACGTCCATGTAATGAGGATATCACTATAAAATGACGGTGTCCAGTGAACTGGTGTATCCGTATCGCAATAATGCACAAACATGCAGTGATCGTGTTGTGAAGCTCAGTAACTATGTCATGATGAAACGTGTACAGGAGGCTACATGAATACTGATATCCAGGGTAACCGCTATCTACATGCACTACGGTATTTAGTGTGGGTCGGTCAGGGTGACAGTGTAATAGTGACAAGGTCCCGCATAATGAAGTATGTGTGTCTTCGTGTCCATGTAGCATGAGTGTGGAACCATACTAGTTATCCATGCAGTGACTGTGTCTAGTGATTCTTTAATTGGTCATCTAGCTAAATGTCTAGGTTTATAACACATGTCGTTTCTCGAGTTAAGTTAGGAATTTAACAGTTCTATTATTTAACCCATAATTACGGTTTCGTAACTATAGCAATCATTCCCGACTTTAATAAACATGAATAAATAAATAAAATTTAGAAAAGGAAAACACTCACAAACTGGCTACAGGACTGTAGCTCTCTTCTCCACGATCGCAACGGATCCAGAATCGCCCGAATCGGAGTCCGGATGCTCCAGTTATCGCCCGAATACTAAATCAGAACAAATAGGGTTAAATATGTAATAAAAATATTAAATGCAAATACTAAAAAAAATAGCAGGGGGTTTTATGCAAAATTACCTTTATTGGGTTGGAGGCGGGTAGACGGGTTAACGGGTCGGGTTTAGATCCGATACCCAAATCTAATGTCTTAAGTGGAAGTGGGTTAGTGGGTTAATGGGTAGGACTTATTGGGTAACGGGTTTTCAATCAACCAAAAGGATTATAGTGGGTTCGGGTGTGAACCCGAACCCAACAACACACACACACTCACCCACACCCACACCCACACACCCACACCCACACAGCAAACACCCACACCCACACACACACACCCACACACACACACAACACACACCCTCTCACTCACACACAACACACAGCACACACTCACCCACACCCACACACACACACAGCACACACTCACCCACACACACACACAACACACACACACACAGCACACACCCACACACACACACATACAGCACACATCCTCACACACACACACACTCACCCTCACACTCACACTCACACCCACACACCCACATCCTCTCACACACACACACACACACACACACACACCGCACACACTCTCACTCTCACACACTCACACACACGGCAACAGCAGCAGCAGAGGCGCTGCTGCTGCTGTGCACACCATGGCCGGCCAGCACCGCTGGCCGGCGGCAGCACGCGCCATGGCCGGCCAGCTCCGCTGGCCGGCAGCGGCACCTCGCCGGCGGCGACGCTTCGCCGAAAAGAGAGGGAAAAAGAGATGGGGAGAGAAATCGAATCATAATCCAATAGAGAAGACGAATAAGAAGAGGAGCCAGAAAGAAAGAAAGAAACAGAGATCGCAAGCATAGCCTCATGGAATTCAAACTGCACCTATACAATTTCAAATTGGACACCCCAAAACAGATAAACGAAAATTGCAGACAACCCCGTCAAACATTGATGTGGGGAGAAAGTGGGAGAGAGAGAGTGAGAGGGAAGAAAGAGAGAGAGAAAAGAGAAATGAGAAAGAAAAAGAGAGAAGAGTAGGAGATTTTTAAGGGGGAGAGAGAAAGGGCGGTGGAAACTTGGTCAAAGGCGGTGGGGGAAGAAGGCGCTGGAAAGAAGAAGGGAAAGAAAAAGAAAAAGAAAAAGAAAAGAAAATGTTTAAACTAATATTATTTTAACAAGGTCAAAAATTGACTAGCTCCGAACGGTGCCCAAAAATTACAGAAAATAGAAAATATTATCCTGAGATGTAAGATGAAGACGGTTTGCAGAAACTCAATCCGGTTTGCAAATTAAAAATCCCGGAGTGTCTCGCCGATACGGGCGATACCGGTTTGGCCGGATTTTCGATAAATTCAGAAAAATCCCCAAAAATACCCGAACGTAGATGACATGATTCTAAGACACACGGTGAAAAACGATTCTCAAAGTTCTACTCCGTTTGTGGAATAAAAATCGGAAGGCAGGTTATCGGTATCGGTCGACACCGACTACGAAGATTTTCCAAAATAATCCAGAAAAATTCCAGAAAATCTTAAAAAATTTAAAATATTAGAAAATGATTTTTAAAACTGAAATCGGCTTAATCGGACTACTATGGAGGTCAAATCAATTTTGTACGTCGTATCGCGTACCGATACGGTAATACGTACACCGGGGAGCAGGGGGTTACAATGAACCTCTGCCTCTTACTTCCAGTGCCTCCGCCGATGAGCTTGACTTAGAAGGATGTCTCTCCTTCTTCCTCGTTTCATAACTTGTCAGTGCAGACGACACCTCATTGTAATCCAAGGTTTGCCTTCCATTGATGAAGGTCAGTGTGAATGTCTCATACTCCTCCTCTGGGAGTGAGTTCAGGAAGATGATCGCCTTGTCCTCCTCTTCTACAATGACATCCACGTTCACCAAGTCTGTAAGAAGCTTCGTGTATCGGTTGATTGCTCATTCACTGTGCTCCCCTTCTTCATCTGAAATCGATACAGGTTACTCTTAAGCTGCAACCTGAGCTCAACACACTTCGTCAGGTATTTCTTCTCAAGGTTTCCCACAGATGCTTCGCCGACGTCTCATGTTGTGCAAGATATTTTATGTCTTGCGACAAGCATGAACGTATCAACCCACACGCCGACCTGTTCATCTTTACCCACTCTTCATCAGTGGTCGTGCTCCTCTTCTTTTCCAATAGGAGAGTGTCCTCGAGGTTAGATGCATTCAGTGCATCCATAACCTCACATCTCCACATCCCGAAGTTATTTGTACCGTTGAATTTGACAACATCAATCCTCGGGTGAGAATTCATGGTCTTAACCGAAGCAATTTCTTCTGCCATTGAGATTACTTGATCCTCTATCTATGCGGAAGAACAACCAACTGGAAATAGATCACTACTCAGATAAAAATTAGATTTTTACCTTCCCTTGAAACCCTAGATCGAGTTTCTCTCCGGATCTACTCCACCACAGATTCCACGAGCCCTCCTTACGTCCTCCTGAGATCGACACACGATCCCACGAACACCAATACCTCTGATTTGATATCGACACACGATCTCCACCGAATCAGACCTCGAGCCCTCCGAATCTCCAGAAATCCCAAGCGAAGCCTAGAAGCTCTGATACCACTTGTTGCGCCTATAACAACAACCTGATGAGGATCCCCTGAATTTCCCAAGCATAAAGAACAAAATCCCAAACAGCACAAAACAATCACCAGAAGAAAGCACCAGCGCAAACAAACAATTTAACGAGGTTCGGCCTCAATGCCTACGTCCTCGGGGCAATCGAAAGAGAGATTAATTTACTTGGAAGATGATAACAATTGCTAGTAGCCTCTTTGAGTGCAAGAGAGCTCCAGCAAATCCCAGCAATCAGATCCAAACCCTAGAAACTAGCCACAACCTTTAAATACAAATAAGTTTCCAAACCTGCAAACGCAGCCCGTCCCGTTTGTCGGTCGACCGCCCGGTCGACCAACCTCTTCCACCGGTCGACCAGTCGGTCGACTGGGTGCCCAACAGAGAGTTGGGTACTTTCAGTCGGTCGACTGAGCTCCAACTTGTGCACGTTGTGCACGTCGGTCGACCGACCTTCTGATACCTGCGGGCGGTCGACCGGGCCGGTCGACCGGCAACTTATTTTCTGCTGCTACTTTCTGCTGATGATTCCGCCTTTCGTCGTCGACTTCCTTGGCGATCACCTCGACGACCTCTCGGTAATCCATGTCAAGTTCCTCAGCAATATTCTCTCTTTCCAAGAGAGGTTACAACAGGTATTTTCTGATACTGTTGTCATCCCATCGGAGAGATTGAATGGAGCTCGCCTGAAGTGGAGGTGTGCTCTCATCGGGAAATTTTTACATGGATTCTGATTTCATTGCGAAGGCGTTGGAGTTTAAGTGGAAACTGGTGGGTGATCTGGAGATTATCCCCCTATCCAATGTGGGTTCTTCATTTTCATATTCTCAAACGAGGATGACGGCTTAGGGTTCAGACGTCGAGGCCTTGGGTTGTTGGGGGAGCTGTTCTTGCTTTTGAAGAGTGGCAGCCGAATTTCAAGCCACAGCGAGAACATGTGACGAAGGCGTTGGTCGGTTGTCGGGATTGCCACTGGAGTATTGAGATCGAGAATTTGTTCTGGCGATCGCCTCTAAGGCTGGAAAACCGATGGAGATTGATGCATGTAAAGCAAAGCTGGCTCGAGGGCCATTTGCTAGGGTTTGTATTGAAGTTGATATGATGAAACCCCTCGTTGCAGATTGTTCGGTGGGCTCGTCGGAGGAGGTGTCGAATTTCTTCCAAGAATTTGTATACGAGGGGACCGGTATCTATTGATATCGATGTGGTATAGTTGGGCATAGAGTTGTTGAGTGTTCTTGCTCTGAAGCTATTGGTGTTTGGGGAAGTTGGTGGGTGATGAGAATGAGTTGTTAAGGATGCAGATCTGGTGGCTTCTGTTGATACCTCCCCGAGTACAACGATGGAGGTGTACTCATTGGGGCTAAGTGTCAGCAGGCAGGGTGCTCAAAGGGAAGGAGAGGGGAGAAGAATGGTGTTTCAGCAGTATCTGAGAAGGCTACCATCATGATTAGTGATCAGTGTGTGGTGCAGCAATGCACATCTCCTGTTCAATGAATTGGATTGTATGGAACTGCAGAGGCGTGAGCAAGCCATCAGCTCACGCCTGTTGTAATCGTTTGATGGTGAAGCATCATGTATCATTGGTGGTTTTGTTGGAAACTCAGTTGTCAAGGTGATGCCTTAGGAAGGCTGTAAGTAAATTGCCAAGGGATATGACAAGTTACGCGATCCCAGCTGTGGGGAGGTCTGGGGGCATTCTTGCTTTTCTGGAGGTGTTCAAGGCGATGGTGGATGTTGTACCTGTAGGAGCATGAAGGTATTCGGGAGGTTTTGAGGGATGCCTGGGAGAAGAGGGTGAGAGGTTCTCCTACTTTCAAGTTGTCGTAGAAGTTGGTTGGACTCAAAGATGAGCTCCGGCGATGGAATAGGGAGGTGGTTGGAGATACTTTTGTAGAAAGTAAGAGGGTGGAGGGGGAGATTTCTGATCTGCATGTGCTTGATGAGAAGCAGGGTTTGAGGAGGTTGTCATGGCGATGCCGAGAGACAAAGAGCCGGGGCCTGATGTAGTCCAACAGAATTCTACATTAGATGCTGGCAGTTTGTAAAGGTGGATTTTGTGACGGCAGTGAAGTATTTTTTTTCAACACCAACCATCTCTCGCAATGGAAGTCCACTGCCTTGATCCCCAAAGTGAAAGCTCCTTCACAGGCTAAAGACTACAGACCGATCAGCTTGCGCAATGTGTGCTACAAGATTGTCTCAAAAATTCTGGTGAATAGAATTAAAAGTGTGTTCCTCTGTTAGTTTCTCATGAGCAGACTGCTTTTCTTAGTGATCAGGCAATTATGAATAATGTTTTGATTGCTCAAGAAGTTTTACATTCCATGTGAAATAGGAAGGAAGGAAACTAATGGCGTTAAAGTTGGATATGGGGAGAGCGTATGATAGGATGAGGTGGGATTTTTCCAAGAAGGTGATGGAGAAGTTTGGCTTTGCAGATCAATTTGTTGAGTTTGTCATTAGTTGTATTTGTGACCATTTGTTTGCAATGCTAGTTAATGGAACCCCAACAACATGGTTTCATTCTACGATGGGGCTTCGACCTCTCTCACCGTACATGTTCATCGTTGGAGAAGAAGCACCGACGAGGATGATAAAGTGTGAACATGAGAAGGGCGAGTTTTCTGGGTTATCCCTGGGAGTAGGGCAAGGCCAATTGGGGCATCTTATGTAAGTTGATGGCTATTTGTTAGTTGTTAGAGCTTATGTTGAGGAAGCTGGGGTGGTGTGTGATATGCTAAAAGACTACTGTTGTTTGAGTGGCCAGAATGTGAAGTTTGCCAAGTCGCAGGTGATCTATGGAGCTGATGTTCCAATCCGCCATTGTCGCATTATCAAGATGGTGTTGAAAATGGAGGAAGGCTTCCTTGTTCTG
Organism: Agave tequilana; assembly: GCA_038442645.1. Taxonomy (NCBI): domain Eukaryota; kingdom Viridiplantae; phylum Streptophyta; class Magnoliopsida; order Asparagales; family Asparagaceae; genus Agave; species Agave tequilana. Next base: position 56,154 of record JAVJIF010034768.1, read on the forward strand.
CTATCAAGTATTTGGGGTATTAGTTGGTAAGAAGAGGCTTCCTTATTCTGCTTTCAATCCACTTTTGGAGAAGATTTGAAGTAAGCTCTCATCTTGGAAGGGGTGTACCTTGTCTTTTTCAGGTAAGATAACACTGGTGTCATGTGTAGTGGTTGGGTGCCGAAGACTGTGTTGGATAAAGTTGATGAGTATTGTCGGAGGTTCCTTTGGAGCAGAGATGGGGAAGGTCGTGGGCTAGTGCTTGCAGTTTGGGAGAAGCGAGGAGGAAGGGGGATTGGGTTTCAGGCTCATGAGGCCATTTCATGAGGCCTTATTGGGGAAGCCACTGGCTAAATTCGTTGCTAAGCCATCGTCGCTGTGGGCGCAGGTTATCAGGCATAAATACAGAGACGTTGAGAACTGTTTCTCAAGCCTGGAGGCGGTGATGAGGGGCAGTGAGATTCTCAAACATGGGTTGAAGTGGGAGGTTGGAGATGGCTCCATGGTGCCTTTCTTTAAGTATCCATGGGTAAGCTCTTCTCCCCTCATGTTGTGGCCTAGGCTATTGGGTGCTTCTGAGAAGAGTGAGGAGTTGCTAGTTCAGGATTTCATCTTGCCTGGGCGCCAATGGAATCAAGCTCGGCTCATTGATGCAGTGGGAAGTGAAGTGGCAAAGGCAATTTGTAAAATTCCTCTCCCCCATTCTGTGGCTGCAGATCGAGTGAGATTTCTTGGCAGTGATCTATCTGAATTCTCGGTGTGCAAGGCTTGCAGGCTTATAACATCGGACTTTGCATCTCTCAGCGCATGAAGGCTTGGTGTTGGAAAGTGGTTAAAGGGTGTGTGCTAACTAAGGCTCTTTTACATTCAAGAGGGATGGCTTTGAACTCTACATGTCAGCGCTGTAATGATGGAGATGAGGATCTGCATCATTTAGTTCTGCAGTGTCCATGGTCCATTGCAGTGTTGCAGGAAGTGGAATGTGTATGTGGCCTGCAATTGAGCTCTCTTCAATCCAATACTTGGTGTGAATGGTTGAGGAAGCTGAGTAGGTCGAAGGATGATGGAGTTAGAAGGAAGCTCTGTTTTATGTTATATGTGGGCTGATGGTCGAGCGGCGGTGGCGTGCGTGATAAGAAACAATGTGGGGGTCTTCTGCTTGTTGCCGGGCTGCACAGTGAATGTGCTTCAGTTGAGGATGCAGAAACGAGGGCGGAATGGGAAGCCATTCGACTGTTTCGACTGTTAGGATTATGACGTGAATACGTCGTGAAGGTTGATTAATGTTGGATTTGCAGTTTCCTTTTCTGGATCTGTTTTGAGTCCGAGTTGGATTCAAGTTTTCTTTATTCTGATTGAAGGAGTTTGTTTAGGACTAGAAGAGTTTTATGGTCTATAAATAAAGTTGTGCGATGTGGACAACATCACGCATATGTTTCGTGAAGGAAACGAATGCGCTGATTGGGTCACGAAGTGGACTAGGGAGAGAGGTTCAGATGTGCTGCTGTTGAGTGACTTTCTCTCGAGCTTGAGAAGTCTGGCTCTAGCTGATGCTTGTGGTTTCTGCTATGAGCAAGAGTAGTGTAATGGCCTGATGGCCAAAAAAAAAAAAAAAACTTCCATGAGTTAACAAAATCCTTTTGCTTTCTTTTGTGCTGAGGTTAGGCAAAGATTAAGTCCCTTAAACCATGTTTCATTTCTTTATGTTTGGTAGGTTAAGGAGGGGATAAATTCTCTTAATCCATCTTTACCCCTTCCCCAAACGACCCCTTAAACTTTTTTCCCCTCCTAATAAGCTGATATTTAACATTTGTTTATAGATCTTTAATATTCATGAAACCTCTGTGTACTCGTTAGAAATGAATTAAGTACTTGCTGCAAGAACTTAGTTGGCGAGAACCCTATTTATGGTGATTTGAAATCCTATGCTGAAGGATATATAAATTGACAAAAGTATGTAACTCTTCTGATTCATTAACTTCTACAGTAGAATACAGAATGCCAAACATACATTTTCCATGGTTCTCCAGCTTGTTTTTTTATGGTCCCAAACAATTTGTCTTAGTGCTTCTCTATGCTTGCTTGCGTCCTTTTTTTTCTTTCTTCTTCCCTTTTCCCTCTTCTTTTTCTCTGTGCGCGTGTGTGAAGAGTGCAATCCATGCTGAATAATGCAAGCACTTAATTCATCTATTCATTATCTTGTTTTCATTTGATTTGAATGTCAGACAGAAGCTTCAGTGCTGTAATCAGACAAGAGAATTTCGATGGGGATAGATACTTTACCTTATTTGAAGTTCCAATGGATATTGAAGGCACTGCCTATGAGTATAACATCAGCAGCTTCACATTTATGTGACCAATTTGTACTCTGTTTTATTCTCCAGGGGAACAACAGAAACCCAAAACACCAAGACCGCCACAGCTATCAGCATCATGCAGACGGAGTTTGAGGACAAACTCCGACGGTCACTTGCAACCAGTGGTGATGAGCCCAGGAAAACGGAGAACATCTGCTTCGGATTCAGAGCTTCCTTAGGTTCTAAAGCCACATATTTGATCAGATTGCTGCTGCTTCTACCTGTAGATAAAATCCAGCACGTGAAGTTAAAATGCGATACAAACAACGAAACAATCGGTGACACATATCATCTAGACAAAGATTTCTTTGCCAGACTCCTTTGATGAGTTGTAGATGATGATGTTGTATAAATGAAGGAATTTTATGTGCCATACTGAAAGGCACCCACTGCAATAGAAACAATGAAATGATTGCTAGCGCAAACCATACATACTAAACCCCCCCATGTCAGTATCACTTGTTGCTTTGAAATCCAAATCATTTCATGAGACGTGGATGATGTTGGTGGTCTGTAAACTTTCTCCATGTAAAATTTCTTCATCTATTCATAGGTGATCTTCTGCTACATCACAGAGACGAACCATCTATGGTCGAAGAATTAGCTTCCAGGTTTCATCAAGACATCTAACCCCATACTGTTCTTGTGTACAAGAAAAGTAGCTTACAGTCTCCTCAAAGACATTGCTAGCAGAACATTGCGCCTTGTAACCACCATCATTTGATTCCAGAGTCATCATACTTGCAAGGTTTTTCAACTGTTTCAAGTAAATCCTGCTGCTTTTGATTGCACAGCAAACGACAGACTGAAAAGTCGAGCCAGAAGGTCTAATATCATAAGTATGCACCAATGCTTCTCAATTCAAATATATTTACTATTGAATGTAACTGAGAAAGTAGTTTAAAGCTTCCCAATGTGGAAAAATACTGAACATAAGCTTTTCTCCATGTATGAACTTTCTGACAATGAATGGTTAGCATTCTAGCAAGTCTACTCACTCAACATTGTATACACAAATCTCTCTTGTTAGCAATATAGCTATTACATGACCTAACCAGCACCTGACCCCCTCCTATTTCACATGCAGGGTATGCTGCTCATCAACAGATTGCAAAGTAAACCACTTGCATACAACATAATGCAAAATTTTCTGTACAGATACAATAATTTTCACCTCACTTTAAGTCAACAAGTGCTATGACGTGCCACGTCTAATCAACAAGTAACCTTTTACTCGAACGCCCCCAGAATCTTTGTGCACCTTTTTGGTCATTTTTTTCATCCGGCAAAAGGCCAGCCACCAGCGGGGAAAAGCTAACACAAGGGGCAAGGTTGCTGGCCCGCACAGCTGATATTGAGGAGTATCTAGCTTGCCATTCGATGAATATCTATGTAATTGTTATACTTTTCTCTTATTCTGGGTGTTGCATTTGGTAACCCTGATTTGATGAAGAGCGCAGCCAATGTTCCCAAATCTCAACACCTATGCCACAGTTCATCTGGGATCAGGAAGAGATATCCCACGGTGTAAAAACAAGTGGCAGGAACCCTGGGGTTGAAATTTACTGTCATTCTCCAGATAACAGGATTTCCTTAATGTGCTTCTTCTTTGATGTTACCAGAATTTACTGCCAACTTCAAACCATTTGCAACAATTTAATGCTTCCACTCGAGTTTGCAGCGACCACCATATTTGACCTACTTCTCCAGCAAACACTGGAAACAAACTGGGCATTATCATCAGCTGTCTCTTGCCCAGTGATAGGATCAGTGGAGCCAAACTTGTAAGAAGTAATTGGCATGGGAAGACTTCTGTAGTAAGCATAAACCTGAAAGGAAACATTCAGCAGATTAGAAGCATGATCTTTTCTACAAGGCATCCACACGTAGCATGTGTTTTACCACTACATAACGACATGCGTCTTTGAAATAGTTTTTGGTGACCAGTAAATAAAATATCAAAAGCCAACCAATTCACATGTGTATGATAAACTATGATTAAATTTGTCCAGTGGGTCCAGAATAAAAAACGGACTGACCAGAAACATGTGCAATTGCTAAAAGTATTGTTAGTAGTAGTGTTTTGTCCCATATTGATTATATTAGTAAACTATATCTCAGGATTTATCTATATAGTAAAGTAAGGAGAGAAAGCTAGGGCAACTCACTATCTAATTTTAACAACCTAGACTTTATCATGGTACCAGAGCCATGATTTTCTAGTTAAGTATAACCTTAACCATAACCTCCCCCCCCCCCCCCCCCCCCCCCCCCCCCCCCCCCCCCCCCCCCCCCCCCCCGCCGCGGTCTCTTCATCATCGCAGCCCAACTTCAACAGCAGGTTGTCGACCGACTTCAACAGCAGATCACGGCCTGACAACAAACAGGATCTCAGATCATGACTTCGAATTGAACCCGAAAACCAATAACAAATCGCGCCTCGTCGCGCCTCGACCTCACCTTCACTGCCCAGTTTTGACCTCGCCTTCTATCGATCTCGCAAATTGATCTCACAACACACTCAGCCTTCTTCCGCCCTGCCTCGCCTTGTCTTCGCCTACGATCCTTTGATCGATCTCGCAAATCGATCTCACGACAGACTAGGCCTCCTCCTTCCTCTTCGACTTTGTCTCCTTCGTCTCCATACTGCAACGCTCTTCAACTTCGTATAAAGTACATCCCTTCCTCCTCTTCTTTCTACTTCTTAGTTTTTCTTAACAGCAAGCCAAAAAAAAAGAAGAAAAAAACAAAAGAAAAAAGGGCAACGGAACAGACTGTCCTAAAACAAAAAAAAGGGTTCTTCTTTGGGGATGAGCAGTTAAAGCCTATGTTTTGAAATTTTTGGGTTAAAATTTGGTTTAGGTTACTAATTTGAAAGTCTTTGTAATTTTTGGGGGTTATTTTGATTGTTTCTATAAGTTTTGAGTGATGGCTGAAGAGATAAAGCTAGCATTTTTTGAGTTGTATCTGGAAAGATCAATGATATAAAGTTGAATGGTAATAACTTTCTACAATGAAAACGAGTTGTTAAGATTTATGTTACTGGGAGAGCTAAGGATCACCGCCTGACTGACGATCCCCTTGATCTGAAGATGAAGACTTGAAGACAGGACAATGCACTTCTTCTAGGATAGATCTTGAACAGTATGAAGCCACGTGTTCAGGATCTGCTTCTACATTGCAAGACTGTAAAGAGTTGTGGACCTATTTGGACAAGTTGTATTCAGAAGGTAGTAACCTGAGTCAAGCTTATGATGTCATTCAAGAGCTATTTAAGAATAAACAAAAAAGTTGAACATTAGCCCAGTTGTATATCGGCTTCAACCAACTTTCCATGGAGATCAAGTAAATTTTCTATCACAGCTGATGTGAAGGAGATGCAGGAGAGGTGGAACAAGTTGATGGTTCTTATTTTCTAAGGAGCACTATTCAGAGTTTTTGAAGGCTCGACCGAATGTGAGTGGCAGCTCGACTGTCAAGATACCTACCACTTCTTACGTGAAGTTGTTCCTTCGAAGTCACAAAATCCAACCGGCATGGAGACCAAGGATTGTTCTGTTATTGCGGTCCACAAGGCAGAACAACAGGAGGAAGAGGCTCTGGGAATGATTCTGGAGTTAAAGACCGTGGGAGAGGATGTGGTGGCGGTGGTCGTTCAGGAGGATGAGTGGGGAGAGGTGATTTATTGTCATTATTGCAAGGAGTCAAGTCACACCAAGTATAATTGTCCACTGTTGGAAGGAAAGCAGCAACAACTATTTCGATCTACAAATGTAGTCACAACTCAGGAGGAGAACCTGAGAGTAAGAGTTCTATCAATGAGAAGCAGATGTGATGTAATACGAGAACGAGAAAATAAAAAAAGAAGAAATTAGAGTTTTGAGGGGATAAAGATGAATTCGGTCTTCAACACCTGGGAGCATGGTTCACAGTCGCGGTCTCGGCCGCTGACTCGGCGGGCACTGAGACGGATCGATCTCGGCGACTCGGATCGGTCTCAGGCGATACGCGCAAAACGCTACATAGAAAGCTAAAAAAATTCTTAAAAATCACGAAAAATCTTTAAAAAATGTGGACATCCACATTCATGTATCACATGTCTAAAAATATCACTTAGCACACTAAATATAAAACGAAAGCATAAATACACACGTCGTCGGTAGAAAGCATATCAAAATATATGCACAATATAGTAAATTGCACAAATTATATTCATAAATACATGCTAATGTAGTTATTTCCACATTGAATTGCGACGATCGGGCAGTGGCGGCAATCTCCAGATCTGAGCGCGAGAGAGGTAAGTTTTTTTTCTTTTCTTTTCGTTTTCTTTATACCCCTTCGTCACGGGTGAATATACGTTTCGAGCCGACTCGGTCGAGAATCAGAGTCGACTCGGTTGACTCGGCCGAGTCACGACCGATTCGGCCGTGAATCCGCCGAGTCGACCAAGTCAACTCCGATTCTCGGCCGAGTCAGTCTCTTCTGAGTTGAGTCGATCGACTCGTGACTCGGAGTCGTCTCGGAGCGGGCCGAGACGGATACGACTCGGCCGACTCGTCTCCGACTCGGCCGAGTCTTTGAACCATGCCTGGGAGATCTCTAACTAATGTAATACGAGAACGGGAAAATGAAAAAAGAGGGAAGAAATTATGATTTTGAGAGGATAAAAATGAATACAGGCTTCAGCACTCGGGAGATCTCTTTCCCACTCCTCACATCAACATGCAAAGATTCATTTTTACAAGAAATCACCATGCTCCAATAAAGGGAGTTTAATTTAATTCATCATAGTCCCCATAATTAACTACAAGTCTAGGCCTTATATAGGCTCTTATAAAGAAGACCTCCCCATCCTAACCGACGTGGAACTAAAAATATACTTAAAATGAAATAAAATAACTTAAAGAAGCTTACTAAATAATAACTAAAACGATTCACATCATTCTCCCAGCTTAGAAGCATTCATCTCCAGTGAAAGCAGTGGTAATAGGTAACAGACACAACCGGGTAGAACTGTACCACATCACACATCAATTGGCCAAGGTGGTGGTCGGGGAAGTGGCATTGATACATCAGGCCTGAGCCACAATGGTAGAGGTGAAACTGGCTTACGTGACAGATTGGGCGCAGTCAGAGGTAGCTCGATCAGGATAAATGCAGCAAAATAACTAAAATCAGCCCCATTGTAAACTGAACCACATGCCAAGATGCCAAACTCCTGTGAGCATGCTCCCATGTAGAAAAAATTGTGACAGATCGCCCTCAGGGATAAGGGAACCCGCATAGCTGGCCAAAAGGGCAATAGCTCCATGATAGATTCCGCTGGAAGATCTACATGAGTCTCAATAAGAGAATCTGTCACTTATGGCTTTGGGTTCAGCTCACCAACAACTTCTAGATGTGACTCCGGTTCCGGCTCATCAACAATTTTTGGCTCTGGCTCTGACTCAGTCTCATCAACAACTTCTAGTTCTTTACCATCATCACTAGAGACGCTATTGATATGTCGACTCTCGTCTTATGACTCTATCCTCTTTAATGTGGCGCTGCAATCTCTAACTAGTCTGAGGATGAGGTCAAGTTCCTCTAGCATGCGATAGTGGTTCCTATCCATGTCAGCTTCGGGGCTCAGTTACAACCCAACGCTTCTAATGGAACTCGAATCAGATTCCAAACGGGTCCTGAAACGCTGTTGGACTGCTACAGGAACTGTACCGGTACCAAACAGGAGCTCGTGGAGGTCTGATTTGCTGCTCAAAAGATGTGAAATTCTTCCAGTATCTCCAAGACTCAGATGTGGATCCAACGTTTCAAACGAAACTCGAATCAGACTCCAAACAGGTCAGAAACGGACTCTGAAACGCAAGCTGTACAACTGTTGTGAACAGTGACGGCTCAAGCTAGCCGATGGCGTCAGCGCTGAGCCGCTGACATCAGCGACGGATCGAAGTCAGCTTGACGGCTCGGTTGATGGCTCGGAGTCAGCTCAATTTGAGCCGATGACGTCAGTGTGTGAGTCACTGACGTCAGCTCGGCATGCAGCTCGGCTTGACTTCGCGGGTCAGATCTGTTTGGGTTGGGTCTTGATTGGAGTGAACCCGTTTGATATCGGGTTTAACTTAAAGCCAAATTTCAAACCCGAACCCACTTCTCTCTTCCCTTCACCCGATCAAGACGAGGGTTTCGAACCCTAGGGTGGCGGCGCGGAGGCAGCGACGGTCTCCTGGGCGGAGTGGCGACGTTGGTGAGAGCTCGGCAACCTCCAAGGGCGTGGACGAAGGAGTAGAGGAGGCAGTGAACTCTGTCGACAGCGTCTGTGAGCTCTGCGGCGGCAGGCTCCTTCGACAGCGACGAAGATGCAGCGACAGTGGCTGAGGTAGCAAACTCTGAGGACGAGAACGAGGCAAACTCTGCGGCGCACGATAACGATAGTGTTGCCTATAGAGAGGAGGAAGACGAGGAAGGTCTAGATCTTGGCGAAGACTCGATGAAGATGACAGTGACATCAACGGCGGAGGCAGAGATGGAGGGGAGTTGTGGTAGTCCTGCGAGGTCGTTGGTGGTGTTGGAGATGAGGGTGATGGAGGCAAAACCCTAGATGGGTTTTTAAAGTTCGAGAAGCGGGGAAAAAGATGAATAGTGGTGAATAGTAGGATTTTGAATTTTTATTTTATTTTCTTCTTTCTTTTCTTTTCTATTTTTTTCTTTTTTTCTTTTTTTGACTTGATTCCGATCTAAGGTTTTGGAATTTTTTTTTTGGAAGGGAATATTTTTGTGGGAGAAGAGAAATTCAGAATTTTAGCTCTGATACCAAACTTATGTAATACGAGAACGGGGAAATGAAGAAAGAGGGAAGAAATTAGTTTGAGGGGATAAAAATGAATTCGGGCTTCAGCACTCGGGGGCTCTAACTGATGTAATACGAGAACAGGAAAATGAAGAAAAAGAGAAGAAATTAGGGTTTTGAGGGGATAAAGATGAATTTGGGCTTCAGCACCTGGGAGATCTCTCTCCTAGTCCGCAAATCACCATGCAAAAATTCATTTTTGCAAGCAAATCACCATGCTCCAATAAAGGGGTTTAATTTAATTCATCATAGTCTCCATAATTAACTATAAGTCTAAGCCTTATATAGGCTCTTACAAAGAAGACTTCCCCATCCTAACCGATGTGGGACTAAAAATACACTTAAAATAAAATAAAACAACTTAAAAGAGCCTATTAAATAATAACTAAACCGATTCCCATCAAGATGAAGGAGCAATTGTGTCAGATGTTCCAGCAATTTCAGACATCACTCTCTTTCATCTTCTTTCACAGTCACTTTGGCCCGGATAGGTAACCCCACTGCTTTTCTTCATCTAGTTCTCCTACTTGAATTATAGATTCAAAGGCTTCTGATCACATGACTAAAAATAAAGGTATTATATTCTCTCTTGATTCTATGTGTTCATTTCCATCTGTTACATTAGCCGATAGTTTTACTTTTTCTGCCCAAGGCATAGAAATTGCTAATGCTATATTTTCTCTATCTCTATCATTTGTCATTTATGTTCCAAGCTTTCCTTAAAGTTTACTATCAGCCAGTAGAATTACTAGAGCGTTAAATTGTTCAGTAACATTCTATCCTACATTTTGTGAATTTCAATTTCAGGAACTTGAAATGAAGAAGATGATTGGCATCGGGCATGAGAAAGACGGATTATATTATCAGGACTTGATCTCCAAACCAGTAGCGTGCTCAAGTTCAGTTTCACTATTTGATTATCACTGTCGGTTAGGTTATCCTTTCTATCAGTTTTAAAAGCTTTGGTTTCTGAGTCTAGTCAAACTGAGTTTTTAGAATGTGAGTTTTGTCACCTAAAAAACATCTTATCCTAGTAAAGTCAATAAAAAGGCTAATCACCCATTTGATTTGGTTCACTCAATTATATAGGGTTCATGTTCAATAAAATCCAAACTTAGTTTTCAGTATTTCATTACTTTTATGGATGATTACTCGCGTGTTACTTGGCTTTATTTCATGAAATCTCGTTCTGAGATCTTTTCAATATTTCAATATTTTTGTTTTAAGATTAAAACTCAATTTAAAACTTCTGTGAAAAATCTTACGATCTGATAATGCAAAAGAGTAGTTTAGTTCATCTTCAACAATTTTATGACTAAGCATGACATTATTCATCAATTCTCATGTGCATATACTCCTCAACAAAATAGTGTCGTTGAACGTAAAATTGTCATTTGCTAGAGACTACTCGCCATTGCTTATTCATTAGAAAGTTTATAAATATTTTTGGAGTGATATAGTCCTTACAATATGTTATTTAAATAATCGACTTCCTTCTTTGGTTTTACAAAATCAAATCCTATATTCAGTATTATATCTCCAGAATGATTTGTTTTCCATGCCACCAGATTTGTTTGGATTTATGGCCTTGTTCAGAACATTAATCCTCCTAAAATAAAATTGGATTCTCGCGCTCTCAAATGTAGTTTTCTTGAGTATTCTTGGACACAAAAAATATCAGTGTTATTGTCATTCACTAGATCATTTTTTTGTTTCTACTGACATCACATTTTTTGAGTCTCAATCCGGGTCTGACAGTGAACCTTTCCATTTAGAGTCAGAGGATGACAATATTTTTCTCCTTATCCAGGATTCACCAGTTGAGCATACTCCATCATCAGTTGATACAAATCTGAAAACATGACCACCTGTACATGAAGAACCAATCAGAACCTACACAAGACATACTTCTACTGCACATGTGCCAACATCTTCTACTATTCCATTTTTTGGATCACAAACTGATGTGAATACATCTGCAATACCCTCTAGTAATACTACTACTGATTCTGACACTGCTTTTGATGATGACCTTCCTATTATCCTTCATAAGGGTAAACACTTGCATATTGCATCCTATCTCACGCTTTGTATCTTATTCACACTTGTGTTTCTCCTTTCATGCTTTTATTTCTTCTATAAACTCATACTCTGTTCTTAAGTCTGTGTCAGAAACCCTAATATCCCAGATTAAAAATACGTCATGAAAGAAGAAATGATGGCTTTAGAATAGAATAAAACATGGATCTTGTTGTTTTCCATCAGGAAAGAAAGCAGTTAGATGTTGGTGGGTGTACACTGTGAATTTTAATCCCGATAGATCATTGGCTCGTTTGAAAGCCCGTCTGGTTGCCAAAGGGTATTCCTAGGTGTATGGTATGGATTATCATGACACCTCACTAGTTCCTAAAATGATGTACGTGCAGGTTCTTATTTATTTGCCTGCCACTCATTATTGGTCCCTCTATCAGTTAGATATTAAAAATATTTTTCTTAATGATATTCTTGATGAAGAGGTTTACATGGAGCAACCACCTGATTTTGTTGCTCAGGGAGAGTCCGGAAAGGTGTGCAAGCTGAAAAAGTCGTATAAATTGAAGGAGTCATCGGGAGCTTGATTTAGACAATTTTCCTCTATTATTGAAGCCTTTGGTCTCTCTCGTTCTTAGAAGGACCACTTAGTGCTTTGGTGACAACATCAAGGGAAGATGTTATTGCTTGTAGTATATGTGGATGATGTTATTATCACAGTGGATGATGTGCAAGGAATTACAGATTTGTTGCAAAAGCATTTTAGACAAAAGACTTTGGATCTTTGTGGTACTTCTTAGGCATTGAAGTAGCTAGGTCCAAAAAGGAAATTATTCTTTCTCAGAGGAAGTATATGCTTGATATTTTTGTTGGGGATAAGGACTGCTGATACACATATGAAAGTTAATGTCAAGCTACCACCTGATCAAAGAAAAATATTAGATGATACTGATAGGTATCGCAGGTTAGTGAATAAGCTGAATTATCTAACAGTAACTAGGCCTGATATTGCATTTGTTGTGAATGTTGTGAGTGTTGTGAGTCAATTTCTCTTAGCATCAAGGACAACTCATTGAGATGCAGTAGTGCGAGTTTTCAGGTACTTAGAGAAAGTTCTAGGGGAAAAGGGCTTCTGTCTTCGAATTGTAAACACAGTAGAGTTGCTGGTTTCTCAGATATAGTTTGGGAAGGTTCACCCCTTGATGGACGATCTATCACATGATATTGCATTTTTCTTGGAGGAAATTTTGTGTCGTTGAAAAGCAAGAAGTAAGAGTGTGGTGTCATGATCTAGTGTGAAGCTAGAATATCGTGCAACCATAAATGTGACTTGTGAATTGATTTGGACCGCAGACTTAGTGACTGAGCTTGGTCTTTCTCCAAAGTGTCCTATGAGATTATATTATGATAACCAGGCTCTTATCATATTGCTGAGAATTCAGTATTTTACAAAGCACATTGAAGTGAATAATCTGTTGGCCCAAAGGCCTTTCACTCTAATTTTGATAATGATTAACTCATGTAGTTATAATACTAATGATCTTATGCTTATATAGTTTCAAATAATTAATCAAGATCTTAGTCGGTGTTTAACTTCAACAAAAGATTCGAAGTCAAGCTTTGAACCTAGCACATGTTGATATAAGAGCTCGCGCTTCAAGATCACATCGAGTACTCAAGAGGAGTCTAGATCTTTGGATCGAGTTTTGGACCAAGTCAAGATAGAAAAAAAGATTTTCAAGAGAAGATTTTTAAGACTTGAGTTGAGTCAAGTTTGTAAGTGTTAAAATTTTGTATTTTAGATAAAATCTAAAGGATAAATTAATTGTGGATTGCTTAAGCTCACACACACACAAAATATATGTGTTTTCATAAGAATAGTTTTGATTTTAAAAAATATCATTTTGATTTTGAGCTTCAAAGTAGATATTATTATGTTTCATGAATAGATTTCATCAGTGTTCTAAAAACCCGTTATATAACTCGTTATAACTCGTTATATAATCTAACACTGACCAATCGTTACGTAACAGGGCTAAAAAACACAATATTTCATAACTATGGTTATTTTGCTTGTAACCTTCGTTATGTTACGTTATTAACGTAACATACCGTAACTTTCGTTATGAAGCAAGTTGACTTTTTATAAAAACTCCCAAATTCGCTTGGTCTACGCCAAAAAATTCCCCTCCAAAAATTCTCTCTGCAACCTCGTTGTCGGCGCCAAGAAAAAGAAGAAAGAAGAATAAGACCTACCTCTGGTGGTTCTCTGTCGTGGTGGTTCTCGCCAGGTCGTCTCCAAGTGGTGATTCTCCGTCGTGGTTTCCGCCGGCGTCGTCTCCAAGCATATGTAAACTCTCTCTTCTCTCTCTGATCTCTCCCCCCCCCCCCGATTTCTTTCTCTGCTCTCTCTCGGAGAGCGAGCAGAGAGAGAGAGATCGGGAGGGGGAGAGAGCAGAGAGAGATCGGAGGGAGAGAGCAGAGAGAGTGAAATATCTAAAGAGAGAGCAGAGAGAGATAATTGCTAAAAATATTGGCTGAGATAATATTATCAAAAGATAATTGCTAAAAATTATCATGTTTGTTATCATACTTTTTATAATTCAGTTATCATGCTTGTTATAGTTTTTTATGTTTGCGAACATATTATGAAATTTGTAATGTTTGCGAACTTATTATAACTTGTGAATGTAAAAAAATATTGTGATACTTGCTAAAAATTGTAGTGAGACTTGTTAAATGTGTTATATATTATTTTGATATATTTTTAGATTTTTTTAAATTATTTTCCTATTTATAAACAATCTTAAATAGTATATATATTTATTTTTATTAAATAAATATTAAATCGCGTAACCTACGTTATGCGTTACGTTATAACCTATATTAACATAACAAAGGAAAAACGTTATTGTTACGTTATCGTTATTTTAAACATTGGATTTCATCAAAATGAGTTTATATGATTTATATGTGTTTTGGATTTCATCCATACGCATTGTTGGTTCTAATGTTTAGAAAAACTTATTTGATGTTTCTATATCATGTGTTTAAGTTTTTTTAAGTCAAAACTTTGTTTAGAGCTTATTATCAAAAACATAGATATTTCATCTTATATGTGTATTGGATCATATCCATACACAATCAGCTTCAAAAGTGTTTTAATATCTTGTTTTTGTATTTAGACAAGTTTTGAAAAAAATAATTTTTCATTTAAAAGTTTGATTTTGAAAAATACCGATTTTTGTTTAAAGTTTAATTTTTATATCACAAAAATGGTTCAAAAAATTTGTAATATGTGTTGAATTTTGATCACACATATTTGTTCTTCAAATATATACATGAACCCATTTTTGTGGATTTTATGTGATTTTATGAGATGTTATAGGATATTAAAAGACCAAGTTTTAATCCCTTTAAAAACCCAGACCTGGGCTTATGGCGGTCGACCGAGCCAGAAGTCGGTTGACGGAACGGTCGACCGATATGCACAGGCAACGTGCACAAACCTAACTTGAGGGCCGGTCGACCGATCCATGCTCTCTAGATCTGGCCCTGGTCGACCGAGCGGTCGACCAGCCAAAGAGCAGTGCTCTCTGGTTCTTGCCTCGGTCTTTGACCTGGGTGCGGTCGACCGGCAACCCCAACGGTCATAAATATTACCGTTGGCCGGTCGACCGGCTGACCGATTTGGCCTATAACAACTAGTTTTCTGAACTCTATAAATTGGGGTTCTCTTGGCCAGTTTTGTATAAGATTTTGGAGAAGTTTTAAAACTAGTTTTTTCCATCTCTTTGTGTTTTTCTCCACATGTTTTTGGGCTAAAATTTCCATATCAAAAGGAGAGTTTTTAAAAAGTATTTTCAAAAGAGATTTCTTGAGTTTTTCACCACTCAATCTGTCTCATTTTCTCACACAAACTTGAGCCATCCATTCTTATACTTATCCTCTAGGGATCATTTGTTGTGAGAGTGCTTGTTGGTGATCAAGTGTAGAGATCACTAAGTTTTTTATCTTTGTATTTGAGGAGGCGAACTGTGAGTTCGCGTTGTGACGAGTTCTTGTGGGAGCTCGGTGTAAAGGTGCGGCCTCAGCAAGCTAGTGTGCTTGCGTGTGTTATTCTTGCGGGAACAAGTGAGGGACTTGCGGGTCCAAGAGTTCTAGTGTGAACTCGTTGTAAGTATTGCGACACCGAGCGATCTTGCGGGATCGATTTTAGTGAAAATCCTTCATAGTGTGAAGGCGGAGACGTAGAGCAAGTGTGCTCAAATCTCAAAACAAATCTCCCGTGTTTACGATTGCTCATCTCTCTCACACTTGTCTTTATATCTTGCATGTGCTTATTGTTTATATATTTTACTTGCTTGATATTCCTTGTGCTTAATTGATATATGCTTGGAATTGTTTGCTCACACTTGTATTCAACCAAGAGAGTCATAGTGGCACTCAACTCTTAACTAGAGGAATCTTGAGGATATAGTCCAGAGCCCTTCATTGGGAATTCGGCAACACTATTTGGTTATACGTTGTGTATTTGCATTATAGTTTTTAGTATACAAAATTAGTTTTAATTCCGCATTGTTGTGCATTAAATTAGCTTGTCACGTATTCACGCCCCTTTAGGCGACTTACATCATCATGTGGCATGTCAGAAAATAGAAAAAGATAATTCAGGCTCAACATGTTTCGTCCGGACATCAGCTGGCAGATCACAAAGTATCTTAGGAAGATACGACTTGACTTATTAGTGACAAGTTGGGCATGTGATATATATACTCTGGCTTGAGGGGTAGTGTTAGTAGTAGTGTTTAGTCTTGTATTAGTTGTATTAGTAAAGTATGTCTCAGGATTTATCTATATAATAAACTAAGGAGAGAGCTATGGCAACTAACTCTCTAATTTCAATAACCCAGACTTTATCAAGTACAAAAGAAGTTGATGTTCACAGGAAACCATCCAAATTTTTCTGTAGAGAATTGTTTGCGATTACATGCCAACTTTGCACACATCTATTGGTCAACGCAATATGTAGCAGTAAAATAGTATATAGAATTAAAAAAAACTAAAATCCAAAAATCTTGCTATTCATATCGAATTTAGAACAAAATAGGTGACAAGAGGACTCAAATTGCTGTATGCAGGATGCCAAGCATGGACACAAGGCGTGTTCGTGTCACGTACGTGTCGGATGCAGAAATGTTTCCGACATGTGTCGAACATGTTTTGATCATGTACGACACGAGTCAACTCGTTTGACTCGAGGGACACAGTCAAACGAACGTTGGACACGGCTCGAACACGTTGAATCACGTATTGAGTTTATTTGGGTATTGGATCGGGTCGACCCAACCCGAATAAACACATATAACCCTAATCTCCCCGATCTCTCCCCAATCTCTCCCCAATCTCCCCAAATCAATCCTGATCTCTCTCTTTGATCCAGCGAGAAGAAGCTTCGTCGGCGGTGGTGGTGGTCTGATCTCCCCCAATCCCCAAACCCTAATCTCCCCCAAATCGATCCTGATCTCTCTTTTTGATCCAGCAAGAAGAAGAACCCTTTGGCAGTGGTGGTGGTCCGAACCTTCGTCGTGGTGGTCTGAACCTTCATCGTTGGCAGTGTTTTAAATATCGGATATCGGCGATATACCGGTCGGCAAAATTATATCTCGGATACCGGATACCAGGTGATATATCGCGATATGATACTAAATACCGGTTGATATATCAAATAGTCAATACACATAAGACACTATTAAAAGAAATAAGTTATATTCCAAATATTATAGAAAAATATCATTGAAATACCATAATGAACATACAACAAAATAAAATGATCTCAAGCAAAAAAAAATAATTATCCAAATAAGTAACTGTATCGGCCGATATATCAGATATTTCATCTCGGATATCGGCCGATATATCGGCCACGTGGCGATATATCGGCCCATATCGGTCCAAAACGATATCCGATAAATTTTTGCACTTATCGTATCGTTTTGGATAAAATACCGGTATCTCGGCCGATATACCGATATATCGGCCGATATTTAAAACAATGATCGTTGGTGGCAAGGTTCTAAATATCGGATATCGGGATCGTATCGGATGGGGGTTTTTCATATCGGATATCGAATATCGGGGGAGATATCGGGGATACGCGCGCATATCGGGCGTTCATATCGAACACTATATATAATAAAATATTGATAACTAAAATTTGATTTAGTGTCATAGATATCTACCTAATAAGAATGATGTAATATGCATGCAAGAAAGTAAAAATCAATGTACATTTGCACGCAGTCGTGCAATAAATAAGTTATTTCATATCGGGCAATTTATCGGCTGATATCGGGCAATTTATCGGCCGATATTTCAAATATCGGCCGTTTTTTCGCTGTAAACGATATGGCGAACGATTTTCCCATATCGTATCAGCAACAGGCAAAAAAAGAGATATCGGACGATATCTCGGTCGACTCGGCCGATATTTAAAACAGGGATTGGTGGTGGTGATCTGAACCTTCATCGGCGGTGGTGTAATCTGCCCTAATCCCTAATCCTCCCCAAATCGATCCTGATCTCTCTTAGATCCAGCGGTGGTGGCGGTGATCTGATCTCGCGGTGGTGATGGTCTCGCTTTCTCTCTCTCGACGGTGGTCTTGGTGGTGGTCTCGCTCTCTCGGCGGTGATTAAGCTGGTGATCTTCGTTCAATGCTCTGTTTTCGTCGTGAATTTCAAGAGGTAAGCTATTTCCTCTCTCTCTCCCAGTCTCTGCTCCTCTCTGCTCTCTCAGTCTCTCTGCTTCTATCTGCACACTCTCTGCTTCTCTCTACTTTCCGTCTCTATGTTCCTCTCTACTTTCTCTGCTCTCTCTATCGAGTAGATCGAGCAGCAGAGAGGAGTAGAGAGACTGAGAGAGATTTATGATCTTGTAATTATGTGCATAATTTTGAAATTAATTATTTAGGATTGTGAATTTATGATCTTGTAAGATTTTGATAGTAATTGTGTATGATTTTGAGTTTAATTGATGCAAAATCTTGATAGAAATTAATGTATGATTGTGATTTAATTTGATTGTATATGAAAATGTTGTATGCTTGTGATAGGATTGTATATGAAAATGTCTTTGGCATGTTACTTTTCTTTGGTGAAATGTTGTGAAATATTGCTTTGACATAATGTTGTGTTATTATAAACTTATGATATTTTACAATTTGTGCACGTATTGATTGATATTTTAGTTTGCTGATTATTTGATTGAGATTTTATAAATTTATTTATATATAATAATAATAATAAAATATTCCTTGTGTCCCCATATCCTTTTTTTAATTGTCGTGTCTTATATTCGTATCCGTGTCTGACACCTGTGTCCGTGCTTCATAGTGTCAATCTGCCACTTTATTGATAAGGTATTACAAGAATGGAGCAACATGGCAAGGAAAATATTGGTTAGTTACGTTATCATGTTCAACCTTATAGATCATTAAATCAAACAAGTTTTGAACAGCACAGAAACCATATAATTTAGTGCCTAGTCCCGTTTTAAGAAGATGGATTTGTTGGTAGTCTATGTCACACAAAATTCATAAAGAAGAAAACTGGGGAAAAGGGAAGTACAAAGAAAAAACGCTTTGCCAAGTGAGATTCAACAAGTGTATAGCTAATATAAAATCAAAAAAGCTAAGTTTTCAAGATTTATATATAATTGGCGAAAACTTCTTACACATTAATAAAAGATTTTCTAAAAATTGAATGCACGATGATTTTATGTCAATACTATAATTTTTTGCATGTGCAATATAAGTGATATGAAAAAGATGAATTTGGAGAGACATGCAAACAAAAATACTAATTGAATAATAAAAATTGAGAAAGTTATAATAGATTTTACGAGTTAGACTTGGCTATTGTTGTAATGACTTGGAGCCAAAATTCCAATAGCAAACCATTCTAGCTGAAGTTCCACTCTATTCAAAGTTGGTCTACAAAATTGAGTACCTAAAAACAAAATTTAAATGCATTTGAGTTGTCTCTGCACCTGTGTTGCACGGACTTGAATTAAGAAGTTGTACTCGTATAGTAGATATATACATGTACTTAGATACTCTGATAATTAACAGACACTATACTACATGATGGATACTTGTTGGGTACTTCTTTTAACGTATTATAGATGTCATAGGTGTATCCGCAATTAGAAATTCAGAAGTTCTAATGCATAAATGCTGGTTTCAAATTTATTTTGCTTTATAGATGCATTTATGTCATTAGTCGACTTTCTTAAATACAAGTTATTCTTAAGGTGAGTATTGATGCATATAACTTGAAAATATACAATAAAATATCCGAGTAATATGTTTCTTTAACTACTATAGCAAATTTTTGAACAAAGGCCGTAGCCCTGAACCTGGGACCTCTCATTTTCCAAGCAAACCCCCTGAACCATTGAGCCCTGTCAGTGGCAATCAACGTTTGAAAAAGTGAAAGTGCAACGCGAAGTGTTAGACCTCTTTATGAGGCAAGGCGTAAGCCTTAAGGCGTGAGGCATAGGCCTCATGAATTTTTTATATTTTTTTTTTCTAAAACTTGTAAAGATTATAAAATTATATGAAATGAAATAATATTCTACAAATGGATAAAATCAGGTCATGATATTAATCAAAAATGAATTAAGCTTGGTATACAAATAGAAACCACTATACATAAGTTAGATGGAGAAGAGTCAAAGACCGCATTCCTATTATAGCCACATGATCTTACTCAAGACCACATGGCTAAAGAGTCCATATAAAAACATAAACACAAAAATACAAATTACAAAAAAAAAAGGAAAGAAAGAAAGCAACTATTAAAAAAAATGCAACTTAATTCTTAAAAGAAGAATTTAACTACAATTAAAAATGACAAAAAATTATAAATCAATCGCAAATTTAAAATCACTGCAGTGTAAGTTGAATACAACAAAAAAGTAGAGGTTGAAATATTCACTGAAAAACACAAAGTACATGATCACTTTCAACAATGAAAGAAAACATAATCGCTTACATCAAATATTGTAGATGTGAAGGCGGTGAATCATAATAGTGTCTCCAATGGGTAGAGAGAAAGAGAACACTAGGTGTGGGACTACTCTTTTTCATTTTTAGTTTAAGTTAAAATTCTTTTTTTCTCCCTTTCTGCACTCTTTTTTTCTTAAAGTGTGCGCTTCAGCAAAGAAGTGCTTCACAAGGCGCGAAGTGCCGATTTTATATATGCTTCAAGTAATGAGGCGAATGTCCTATGGGGAAAATGGTTTTTTTAGCGTCGAGGCGATTAGCCTTGAAAATGCCACAAGGCCATCCTCAGAAAAGCTTTTTCAAACATTGATTATCTATGCTACTATGAAAAGCACCAGTTAGAATATTCTAAATAGATTCTCTTTGTCAGTGCCCAAGTTGAAATTTTATTCATTGTTATAATAAAATCTTAGAGATATAACTTTAAAACAAGGTTATTTATGTAATTTTGAAAATAAAGAATTTGGTCCTCTCTCTCATTTGTTTCTCTCATCTAAAATCACTCAAACTAAATATCTATATCTATCTTTTTATCCTTTTTTAGGAACAATAAGTAGTAGCCAGACTTGAACCTTAGACTTTATCCGTCTATGTGAAATCACATGCTCTTCAATATCTTTCTTTATATATTTGAAACTACTCGGATATAACTACTCTCTCATCTAGTCTTGTCTCGCCTAAAATCTCTCAAACAATATATTTGTCTTTTTATTTCTATTTGAAACCATCCCCTCATAATTAATGTTGAAACTGTTCATAATAGACATATCTAAAGCATTTAAAATAATTACATACATAATAAAAGATAATAAAAAGATAAATTTTATTCAGAATAAATAAAGTATTCCTTTTGGGGGAAAATCCTACTGCTAAATGAAGAAATTTAATCCTTCACCTTTTATGCTTATAATCAAGTTTCAAGAAAAAAAATCATTTTACCATTCCATCAATGTTGTTATCATTTTTTTAAATCATTGAAAAAATTAGCATATTATTTATACTAATATTGATTATAAATAAACATAAGTCAGTAAATTCTATCTCTAACTAAAAATAGGAAATTAACATATAAAATTTCAATTTCACCACAAAAAAAAAAGAAACTCCAAAAAGTCAAACACTTATAATAGAACGTTGATATTTTGAAATCATATCAAAATTATAATTCCATCAATTATTTTTTTCCTATATCTTATTTCTTTTTGGATAAGTGCATAATAACTTCAATGTATAATTAGTTTTGTATTTATGCTTTTTATATAAACCATATCACGATTTAATTTAGATAAGCATTAATTTAACACCAATTTTCTTATTACTTTATGGTCTTATATAAATCACAAGTTTTATAAAAACAATATATATACAATGAAAACTTATGATTAATAATAATTAGAATAAATATCTAATTTCATTTCATTATTAAATATTTCCTTATCATCTTCTTAACATGCATAGGACGTGCCTTGTATGCTTGTACACTAGTAGATAAAAAATTAACTCACATGTACATATATAATTTTATTATCAGAGTGTTCACGACATTACAACATCTTAAATCTTGATATTTGGTATATTTGTTTGTAAGGTATCTTACCCATATCTCATAATTGATACGTGCAACAAAGCTACGCATTATTTCGCATAAAAATAGATGGTCAAAACTAACTTGTTTCTTAGACTATGATATCACATTTGACCATGTTTTACGCTTTAAATGCCATGTACACCAATTGTGGGTTTAAAACTCTTTAGATCATATAAAGAACTAGCCACTTTCACCTATTCATTATCTTTCTAATTGATACTAAACATGAAAGCTTAGAAAGATGAATTTTTTAGTTACCCCAAATGATGTATATCAACCTGAACAGAGTGACATTTGAATGGTTTAGGATTATATTTGAATGCTAAGGATTTGACCCAAAATCCTTCCAGAAGTACTCATGTCTGACTATAGGTTTTATAATGTGCAGGTTCATATTGAAAAAGTTGAATTAAATGGCTTACCTTAACAACAACCACCCCCCCACCCCCCACCCCACCAAAAACAAAAAAAAACCCACCACAAAAAAAAAATAACCTTGACAGCATGTATCCCCAATAGTTTTTTGTTTACTTTACTCTCCTCAAAATTTACTTCAACATTTTTGGCCTCCAACCATTCAAAAGTAGTCATCTGCCTGTCACAAGTCTATTTTTGACAAATTTGTGCATGTTCTTAAAACTTAACCTTCCTTTAGGCTATAGTTTAGAAACAAAATAATTACTAATTTTTTAAAAAAAATAAAATAAATTGAAAATGTAATTATTAAAAACCCTATGCCTATCTTTAATCCAAATCAAATCCACACACTATAATGACCCATCTCTTTTCCTATCCTTATTCCTAATTTATACCAAAGACCTAATCCTCAAGCTAACTTTGCGCCTATTCCTAATACAAACCATAATATATACATTAAGACAATAGTTTTTTTAGTAAGAAAGTGATTTAGGTTAAGGTGGGTTTGGTTAGGGCTTGTGTTAAAGTTAGGTTAGGGATAAGGATACAATTGGAGACAGGGTCTGGATTCGGGCGGTATCAACTATTAATTTAGAATTTGGAATAGCATTTAAGCTAGGAACATATATAGTTAGGGTCTGGTTAGATTCATGTTAGAAATAGCGATAAGGATTGGTAGGGGTAGGCGTGGAGTAAAGGGGTAGGTTAGGATTTGGATAGGATTAAGTAGGGGTTAGGGTTTGAGTTATAGGTATGAGGAAATGACTGACACTAAGGATATGATTAGTTAATTGTAAACATCTTATTTTAATTAATTAAACACTTTAGTATTTTATATTTGAATTTAACTATTACTATGTTTTTGGATTATGATTCAAATTTTGAATTTCATGTTTAAAAATCAAGAGTTTGATTTTCAAGTTATATTAGGTTTAAAATTAGGCCATATGGGTAGGAAAAGAATTATGGTCATGAATGATGATAGGTATATTAGCATACTAGTAACTAAAAAATAATAATTGATATTTTAATACATTAAAGAAAGAGAATCTAAAAATTCCCCCTTATATTTTTAAATTATAGGGTGGAATAAGTGTATGAACAAAATAGCCTTTTCGCCTCTATTAAAACTGTAAATGTCGTGCAACTTTCTTTCTCTTGCTTTGTCTTTTTTTTTTTGTTTGGTTTAAGGTGGGTGGGGCAAAGTGATGAAAATTTTAATAAACCATAGAGAGGATGTGTCGTGAGGGTAAACTTTGGGGTTTGGGGGGTTACCCTTTTTTTTTTGTTTATTGAGCTTTTATGCGATTACATCGTTACATGAAATAGTTCTTTTTCCATCCATGAATTACTTACATTTAACTATAGGAATTTTAATAAATATTAGATAATGGCAGAATTGTAATACTATGCAACTCTTTTAGTCGTCTATCTGTGAATGCTCATTAGGCAAGTTAGGCCAGCATACATTAGTGCAACGATTGAACTGCAACAGCTCAAAAGGTTTTTCATTACATTTATTAGATAATTTGTTGGATTCACAGTCAAAAGTGAATAAGTGCATTGTGACATGGAAAGGAGACGGGTATCTCAATATTCCAAAAGTATCCAAGACATGGGAAGCTTCCTAAGTATGCCATCGTGATATGGTTATATTTTAGGAGCCATACAAGTATGTTTACATACTCAATATTTACATATTCAATCAGCCAATAGTTTCAGTTGAAAAAATAACTTGAGGTGTTTACATGGTCATGAGTTGAGATATTCCATATCAAGTGTTGCTATTGATAAGAACATGGTACTGTTTGATATGTTGTGGAAGTGTCGTCAAGTGTGCCTAATTCCAAGTTTTCAACAAGTCAAATAACTAAAATATGAAGACCTGGGTCACAGGGCTCTTTATGTATTAAACTAAATAACTTACTTCATTTGTCTCTGAACCACAGGCTATGTATCCATCAGAAACAGACAAACCTACGAAATTCTGCAGGATCAATAAATATTGTTAATGGCCAGTGCTAGTAGTTGTAATTATTCATAGATTAGAAAATGCAACTTGGATAACAAGATGCAAACCTTCTCATTGGTGTGCCCGCTGAAAGTCATGCTGCAGGCATTGGTAGACAACCCACTTGGACCGGTTTTGTTAAGATCCCAAAGCTTAAGGCTGTTGTCAGTGGATGCAGAAACAACAGTTGCAGAATCTACAAACTTTACATAGCTGACAGCCTTCGAATGTCCAGCCAAAGTACACCAAGGAGTTCTGGTCATCCGTAGATCATAACAGTATATTTTGTAATCAGCAGAGCCGAAGGCCAAGAAATGGGAAGAGTATGACGAGAACTGGACACAACAAACATTGGCCCCATTCCTAATTGTATTAATGCAGTTTCTCTGTTATTCAAAGGAGTCAGCAATTAGCATGAAAAACTAAGGTGGATTTAAAATAGATAACTGAGGTAATAATACCAAATGAAGCCGACTGAACTTATTTGAAAACATAGATTATGAATATACATAGTAACAAGATTGACATTTAAACATGATTCAAGTAGAGCTGTAGAGAAATAAGAACTCATAAACTAAAAGGACCAAACCATTAAAAAAATTTGGGAAAAGATCTAAAAAAAATTAAAATGGAAGAAAATGTAAAATGCGAAAAGTTTCAAATTTAGAAAAAAGTAAAAGCCACAAAAAGAAAGTGAAATTTCAAGAAACCATGGGCATTTCATGATTCAATTGTCACATGAAGAATTTTAAATAATTCAAAAAATATCATGTATTATTGAACATGTTGTAAATAACTGGCTGAAAGAGAGATTTATTTGGCCAATTAATAATTCTAGATATTGAAGAAAGTTAATATTAGATACAAACAAGTCTTTGAATTCTGAAATGTAACAGAACATCATTGACTTGGTTGGTTAATAAATACAAGATGTAAATGTAAAGGTATCTCAAAACGCAAGACAGACCTGCAAAGATCTCGCTAGGTAGAATTATAGCGTGACCAAGCACAAAAAGAATGTTGTTTTTTAAAGTATCATAAAAATGTGTTTAGCAAATCTTTGATGTGAAATTGTGATTATGAAAGCATACCTCATTAATGCTCCAGAGTTTCACAGAATAATCATCACTTCCACTAGCCAGCTTAGTTGGATCCACTAGAGAAAAATCAACTGACCAGGCTCTCTTCTGATGCTCCATGTACTGTGTGAATCCTTGCCCGGTACTCGCATCCCATAACTGTACGCATTCCATGCCAATAAATTACACAAGCAGCACGAAACTTTGAATGAGAAGAGGAAAAAAATATTTTTGATGGACATGCCTTAATGTACTAATCAAACAGGATTAAATGGATACAACTTCAGATGACTTGATAAAGGATTAACAATCAATAAGATATGATGGTTCCAGAACATAGAAGTAGATGACAAGTTCAAGTGTATGTCATACAAGCAAGCAAATAAATATAGCTATGCATACTTACGTCCACACATAGATAAGAACACGTGTGCGTATGAGTGATGGTCCACCCTATTGGTTATCACCACCATTCATCCTAATACACTAATCAGACCATCTGATAGAAATCATACGTTTAACCAATGAATCAAATGTTTGGCCCCTTGTGTTATTACTAAAATCCATTTATTCTTTGTAACCATTAGGTGAATTGTCAAGCAATCTTCAAATGGATAATGTTCTATGTTGTCCATTTTATGATGTGTAAATCAAGAAGACCAATGTGGATCACTGATACAAGCGCCCCCCCCCCCCCCCCCAACCCCCCACCCAACAAAAAGTTTGTTAGGCAGGTTTGTTCATAGGCAAATCCCTTAACCAGAAAACTCTAAAATAAGGCTCGATTTGAGAGCACAGAGAAGCATTTTATATATTACCATCAAATTGAACACAAAGTGCTAAGTAATGAAGATATTAACTGAATTCAGGAAAATGATTATTCTGATAGGTATTCTTGCATGCTGCAAATCTGTAAAAACAAAGCATAATTCAGTTGTAACCCAAGTATTTTATTTAAGACATAAAGCCATTGTAATCAAACCAGCTCATGACTCTGAAAACCAGTCATGAATCTGAAAACAAAATTCATGAGACTTGTCTCTAAAGTTGGATAAAGTACACTAAACTACAGGCTGTTTGATGCTGATAGAAAATAAGACCATCATAAAGCATACTATAATTAGCCGTAGACTTTTCTAAGACCATCCTGCTTCACTGCAGCTGCAGGAAAACACACAGGAGGAAAGCGGGAATTTCCAAGGATTCTCTTAAGACCTGTTTGTTTGCGAGTAATTGGAATGAAAAGAGGGGAAAACCATGAAAACACTGTAGCCAGTGCATCTTGCTGGGGATTTTCCTTTCTGCCATTTGTTCTGATGTAATCAGGGATGAATTTCTTTAACCAATTCATCAGGATTGCAAGAAAAAAGAATGAGCCAATTCAGCCCATTTTGGGTCTGAATAGATAACGAAAACTGACACAAGCAAATAATGCAATAAACAAATTTATTTTTTAGTCTTGAGCAGGAGATCACATGGGCCAAACTTGAATGCAACTTCTTTCCCGTTTCATTACTTTTCCAAACTCAACCAAACAATGGAATAGCCCAAATGACGGAATCCCCAGCACCTTTCCTAGAAATCATTCTGCACTTGAAGCTAGCTAAAGGCAATATTGGATAAATTCATCGTCTTCCCTACAGTAAACAACACGGTTTCAGAAATAAAATTGTTGAGAATGATAATGCTGTCACTGTTATGGCTTCTCAACATAAGGCCAGAAGTTAGTGGTTCCTTTAGGATCAGCAGTAGTTTGGCATCTCTATCTAAGCTAGAGAGCACAGTTAACCTTAGTTTCAGAGCAAATAATGATGCTCCTTATAGATTAGATAGCATAAGCTATAATCAAAGGTAGTTTTCTAAGAAATAGGCTCAGAGCCTCCTAAGATCCTGAACAAGCCCCAGTCCTCAAGAGTTGAAGGCGTGTGTGCCAATGTTAGGCGGCCAAGGCCACTAGGATCTAGACGGGGCCTATGCACCCTCCTATAGGAAGGCCTAGGCACCCCACCCAAGCAGTATAAGTCGACTAGCCACGTCGATGAGAAAAATTTAGACAAATTTGGATCCGATCAAAATAAGTCAAAATATGTCCAAACCTGTTTAAATCAAAATCTCTCTCTCTCTCTCTCCTCTCTCTCTCTCTCTCTCTCTCTCTCTCTCTCTCTCTCTCTCTCTCTCCCCCCCCCCCATGCACGATCTCCCCCGACCCATGCACGATCTCTCAACTATGCAAATAATTGCAGCAGCCGTCACGCTCTCTCTCTCTCTCTCTCTCTCTCTCTCTCTCTCTCTCTCTCTCTCTGTGTGTGTGTGTGCGTGCGCGCGCACGCGCCCACACGATCTCTCAACTACGCAAATAATTGCAGCAGCCATCAGGTATGTGTTCTCTTCTCTTCTCTTCTCTGTTTCTTCTCTTCTCTTCTCACTTTTCTCCTCTTCTTCTGTTGCAGTTGTTCTTTCCCTCTTCTTCTTCCTCTTCTTATTCAAAGACCCTTGTTTTTTTCCTTCCCACTATAAAGTTCAGGGTTGACATCTATGCAGCTAGGCACTACATAGCACCTCCACCACAAAGCTATTTTTAATACATTGATCATTGATTGAAGGACATTCCCTGATTTTCTTTCTGACTTCCCAGTAGAGATTGTTAGTGTTGCTACTAACCATATCTCCAGCAATCCCATCTTGGGCTCAACATGTGTTGAGGTATTTTTTCTTACCTTTTTACTGCAATTGGCAATAGTATGGAGTAGGTCTCCATTAAGTGTGAGTCATGAGATTAGGTTACCTGTCCTCTTATGTTCTGAACTTAATCCACCACTCTTAGTACAATCCTTAGGGCCAGCTAGGATCTAAAAGGTTCAAGCCAAAAAAGAAGAAAAAGAAAAGGCTACTACTGATACCAGGTATCCTGTAAATTCTCCGAGCATTCCTGAAGAGACCATTTGCCTTCTTTCACATTGTAACCTGATCATGTGCAAATTTAATCGGGTTGGCCGCTTAGTCTCCCTAATAAGAATATAAACAGTTAGCTGAATACTAGTACAGCTCTTCCTTGTAAGAAAATGAAAATCATACAACACACTGAAGGAGGCCCATTAAAGCTGAGCAACAGTAAGGTTGCTCCATTGTGACCCAGAGGTCACATGTTCAAGATATAGAAACCGCCTCTTCAGCAATGCGGGTGAAAGCCTATGCATTCTGGCCTGCCCTTAACAGAGTATGGGAATCCTTCATGCCCTGGGCAAAGAAATGCCACTGAGTTCTCTAGTATTGTAGCATCTTATTGAAGACTCCGTCAAGCCGGCCTACAGGCTACTGAAAGAAGGTTTTCTGGGAAGTGGTATAGTTGTCTCTTGAGTTCAGTATCAATATGGCAATCCTTCATGCCCTGTGCAAAGAAATGCCACTGAGTTCTCTAGTACTGTAGCACCTTACTGAAGACATCCACACTGTCAAGCCAGCCTACAGGCTACTGACAGAAGGTTTTCTGGGAAGTGGTATAGTTGTTTCTTGAATTCAGTATCAATTGAGATTAACCTACAAGTGAATATCCCCAGCGACAATGATATCTTGTGAGTACAAACTATACATATGGGAAGATCTAGAGATATCTGAACACATATCACCAGTATAAATATCGTAAACAGATCATGAATACCAAGAATCAAGACACATCAAAGAAGTCAAAATATCAAATTAAAGTACAAGAAAAAGGCAGGGTCAAGTGTTTTGACAAGCACATGCCAGAATAACCAGACAAGCAGAAATTAGAGAAGCTTGTTGATTCACATTGATGGTTAAACAAATACAGAAGGAAAAAAAAAATCCAATCATGATGAGTGATAGCATAGCTTTCTCATGCTAAAATAGGGCAAAAACAAAACCAAATTTAGGAAATTGCATAAGCATGTAGTACAAACATAAATGTGATTCAGATGTTAAACCCCACCAACAATAAAAACAAAACAGTTCCTTACAGCTTATATGTGGATGTCGTAAAAAATATGAAGATAGTAGAAAGGATATTAGCATAGGAAATATAAACTGACTGAAAATTCTAAATTTATATAAAGCAAAGAAATATAACAGCTTCAAGGTCAAAGAATAGTGTGACTGCATCATGGGAAAATGATGTGTGCAGTATTTTAAAACTTGATGTAAATTACATGGGAAAGCTGCATAATTACAGAACCCTCTAACCTGTATGCTAGCCACATGATCCTTAAAGAATTTTGATTATGCAGGCATATAGATCCGCATAATATGTTTAATGGCCACTTAATTCTTTTAAACTGCATTTATGTAAAGTTATTTATTCTTACTGGTCAGTGTTTGTTTAGTCACTAATTTTTAATTTTTGAATTATTTATTTCCATTAGTTTATTATACTGATACTTGTAACTTGTAAAAATTTTTTGATGTTTATTGTTAGTTTGTAATTGTATAAGATGTTAATTGTTAGTTTATCAGTTTTGTTTTTATAGATCTACACTTGTTCACTAACATTAGAAGATTTATTAAATTTAAAACTTTTTGATATATTTTATAACATCTTTTATGGATATTTCAGCGATTCCAAAATTTGTTATTTCCTTGGAGTGATATATGATCCAGTTATGCACTGTATAATCTAATTATACATTATGCAACACATTAAGGCATACATATTGCATATACATAAAATGGCATTACATATCATGTTGTGATTTTTGCATAAAAGCAATCATGACATACACCCGCATGGCCCTGCATGAAGATACACAATATGAAAGAAGTTCGAGAATGGAGAAGGGAAGAAACAAGAGAGGAGAGATCGAGAGGCAGACACGACAGGACGCGGCTCAATCTAGTGTTTGAAAAGGCAAAAGCGTGAGGCGAAATGTTGGACTCCTTTGTAAGGCGAGGCATAAGCCTCATGGCATGACATGTAAGCCTCATGAATTTTTTATATTTTTATTTTCTAAAATTTATAGCTATTATAAAATTATGTAGAATAGAATACTATTCTACAAATTGATAGAATCAGACAGTAATCAAGGGTGAATTAGGCTTAAGTATACAAACAGAAACAACTATGAAATAAGTTGGATGGAGAAGAGCCAACAACCACTTGTCTTATTATAGACACATGATATTACTCAAGACCAAATAACTAAAGAGTTCACACAAAAACACAAACATGAGAATTAAGAGATGAAAAAAAGACCGTTAAAAAGAAATGTCAAATACTTAGTTCTCAAGGGGGAAATTCAACTACAAATAAAAATTGCACAGAAAAAAATCCATCAAAAATTCAAAATCACTTCAGTATAAGTTGAATACAGTAGAAAAGTAGAGGTGAAAATATTCAACAAATGAACACAAGGTAGATGATCACTTGCAACAACGAAAGAAAAAATAGTTACTGACACCAAATGCTATAGATGTGAGAGTGGTGAATGATGGTAGTGTTTTCAATAGGTAGAGAAAAAGAAAAGAAAAGGTGTGGGGTTTGCTCTGTTTCATTTTTAAGTTAAGTTTTTTTTTTCGTTCTCTCTTTTTGTACCATTTATCCATTAAAGCATGAGCTTTAGCAAAGAAATTTTTCATGGAGCATGAATCACATGATTTAGATATGGTTCAAGTAATGAGGCATATGCCTCTTGAGACGAATCACTTTCTTTTGCATCTCAAGGCGATTAGCTTTGAAAATTCCACGAGGCAAGCCTCAAAAAACCCTTTACAAACACTGGTCCAATCTATCAAGGAATGGAAAAAATATACAACTTATAAGATCCAAAGACAGTTAGCGTGTTCTTCGTCAAGAATCTTTGCAACTTGCAATGTTTTGAATCAGTCAGCAAGTGCTTAAAATAACAGAAAACAAATTGATTGGGTCTTAATCTGCTTTCTCAGTCAAATTTGTTCAATCAGTTAACTCCACGTATCAAAATTTTCTTAATAATAGTAATATATTGTTTCTATTATTATGAGATTGTTGGGAAACTGAAGTTTATAAAACATGGATCCCTACGTTAAACTAAAATTATTATTCCAAGAAACAACATATAAGTAAACTAATTTGGTGGAAAAGGTTGCGGACCTGAACCACGCCTTCATAGTCAGTCGAAGCTAAATAGTTCTTAATGTAGCCGTTCCAACAAACACAACTGAGCCTGGATCTACTGGACATCTCAATCAATGGGTAGTGAATGTCAACACTATCATTCAAAAGAGCACCAAATTCAAAGATTTTAATCTTTTTTGAAATCCCCGCAGCAGCAAAGTAGTCCTCGTCTCGATCAAAACTTAAAGAGCAAATGACATTTGCAGAGTTGAGCATATACATACTCCTTAGGCTTCCACATAATTCAAATTTACTATATCGAGCATACTTGCATAAACCTTCAAAAAAGCCACCAAGAGGATCTGTTGATTCCTCCAGTCCATCAGATTCATTTTGGAGCTGAGAACTTCTATCACGGATTTTCAGAACATCTGAATCCGGACGTGGTGCAGCATTACTTTCAGAAATCTCAATTTTGGATCTCATTGAAAAGTATGCATTTTCTAGTTGATTGAGATTTCTCATTAACCTCTCCTCATTTACAGTGGACATGGAAAACCTTGAAGTCCCTTCCACATGTATGGGTCCTTTGAGAGAACACTTATCAGAGATTTCATTGTGGTTTAACAGAGTCCCACTGGCATCAGGGATAGACTCTGTTCTTGATGAGTACCTTTTCTCAACCTCCTTGATATCTGCTGCTAAGCAATCCACAGAAGCTACTAACTTGGCCGCGTGCTTCTCTTTTTCTTCCTTCATGTTTAACAAGAAATGTAACAACAAGTCTGCTTCTGCATCTTCTTCATCAATAGAGGCAGATAACTGATCTGGAAATGAGTAGTCTTGACCTTCACTTACAAGGTCTGACTGAAGGATATCCCTGAAATGCAAAAAAAAAAAAAAAAAAAAAAAAAAAAAAATTATCAGCTTCTATTTTGTTAAGTTCAGAATTTAATTAGAGTTCATCATGAATAAGCAAACCATGCCCAGAAAAGTAAAATAGTAATAGTTTGCACCATTCAAGAGGATAAACTGACAAAGAACAAAACAACTCAAACCCCCACTCTATGAAGCCACGGACACTTCAAAGTGAGCCCCGTGTCCGTGTGCAATACCCATTGGACACTAACACTTCCTTCTTTCCTGAGACATGTCAAACACACTGGAGCCGGGCCAATTTTTAAAGAATCAAAACATCACGTGTTGGAGCTGTGCTGGTTTTAGAGGATTTTTAAAGCTTGTGCGCTGACTGAGACAAACATGCCAGAGCTATGCCTGGCTTAAATAAACAAAAGTTGGACACTATTTTAACACAAGCTAATTATTTTTCAAACTTGTGGGGGCTCATGGGCTTGTTTTAGATCTGGTATTAACTGGACTCTCAATCATCTTTCTTTGGTTTAACATCAGAATCTATGCATGTTAATCATTAAGATGTTGTTTTGATTTTCTCCCAATAAAGCATGTCCTAGTCACTGCAATAAATAGGTGTTTAGGTATACAGCGAGTGTGTGTGTGTGTGTGTGTCCTCACTGCAATTGTTAGGTGTTTTGGTGTATGTGTTATGGTGTAATCTCTCTCTCTCTCTCTCTCTCTCTCTCTCTCTCTCTCTCTCTCTCTCTCTCTCTCTCTCTCTGTGCGCGCGCGCGTGCTCCCTTGTGTTCTACTTTGTGTCGTAGCTATGACGAGTGTTCCTGCTTCCTAGCCCCTGACATATGGGTAATACATTGAATAAGTCAAAGGAGATGGAGATCAAACATCCATAGAAAGCGTGAGGAGACGGAAATACAAAGAAACATCTCCCCAATCCCAAACCAAAAGTCCATTACCTTGAAACAAAGATGAACATTCCAGAGGGGAAATGCAATCAAAATCTCCCAATTGACCAACACGGGAGATGTTGGCTAGGAACACAAAAAATTAGTGAAATAGGAAATATACAGATTTATTGGAATGTATTATTAGTTCTTGTCTGAGACTGGGATAAAAAAGCCATGAATAGTTAACACATAATGGAGGCATGACAGGAGTAGTCAGATAGCAATACATGGCCACAAGACACCATGCGCACAAGTAAAGAATCTAAATGAACAAAAGGTACAGGAAGGAGCAAAGTGATCGGAAATGGTAGCAAGAATGGTGGTATCCTGTGGAAGGCCGGAGCTGAGAAATACATGCATGATACTCAGGTGTAACGAGACTAATTGGAATGAGGCATAAAAGTGCAAAATAGAGAGTATAGATTCTGAAGCTAGTCATACTGTAGCTTCATACTGAATATGCAAGAAGGTTGATGATGCTCCCTCAGCAAAACCAGAGAAAGACCCGATCAATGTGTAGGGGTCTTACAACACCGACAATAACAGGTGTAAAGAAGTAACCAACATGAAGGTGCAATAGATAAGCAGCATGATCTGGAAGACCACCAGGAATGCTAAGGAGCAGTAAGCAGAGAAAGAACATTGGAGACAACAGAGAGGATTGCAAGCAACATTGGCCTGACAGGAGAACAATGCCCTATGATCTATGACTTTCCATTTTTAAAGTTCCTCGGCGTTCTTTCCAAGGGAACCCAGCCTAGGAGCACTACCTAAAAAGGCCTTCCAAATCCCAGTACTAACACCAAAATAATGACGACGTAACATATAAAAGCTGGAATTTAAACTGCCATGTCATTCCAGATCAGAAGATCAAACAGAGTTATAGAAGGATATTATTAGGAGGATTAGCCATGGCAAGATACTGTTTCGGAGCACACCAGATGTGATGTACGCTTGAAAATTTCTTTGAATTTAATCTGCAATACTTTCATTTTGTACAGTTGTTTAGGCACTCAGGTTTTGGAGTCTTTCCTTTAAGTTAGATGGTATTAGGTAGATCTCGATGGATGGAATAAATTAGAAGTCATAGTTATATAATCATATGATCTCAAGAGTTGATTTTGGTTACTATGTTGTGTTTTAATCATAGAGAGATAACTAAGTCCAGAAGTGATATGAAAGGATTTAGATTAGGTTTATTAGGGGAAAGTTTTAATATTTGAAGAATTGTGTTTTACCCTGTAATAGCCTATCTAAATAAAGGCTGAATTTGATGGAAAAATGAGTGAATGATGAAGAATAAAGTTTCACATGAAGACTGAGGCCTCCTTGTTATCCTCTTCTCTATCCTTTATATTCTACTTCCTCATTTCCCATTTTCTTCAATCAGATCTGAACAGTACCTAGCAGTCTTCTTTAAAGCCAATTTCCTCTGTTAAAGGAGTGGTTAATCCTTACATTGTAATCTTGTGAACCAAGGTTATATTAAGATGGCAAAAACCACAATAAATGATTATCCACTGAGATGGAGGAAGGGGGCATTGGAGATTGCAGATGCAACTAAAAGAGGTAACTAGTCCGCTCCTAACACAATATGGTAGAATGATACTGAAACAAAGAGAAAAAACCAAAACCACTAGTCGTCCATTGTATCGGAATCCCAACCCAAACTCTATTTCAAGCAGGAGAGAGAAAATTGAGAAAATTTTAGCAATTGGCAACAACTAGGAAAAGATGGAGATCGCTAACATGCAATGATGCTGGATGGGTAGAACTCGCGAAAGCAAAGATCGATCCTTTTGTCATTGTTTACAAGTTACAGGAGAAAAAGGCCAGAAAGCTGTCTACAACACTGTAGAAACTTCAGAACCTACTTCAAAAATAGAGGTCTCTTGACAACTGTAGCATCACATGACATCAGGAACAGTAATAGCATTGTAGCACGCAAAGAACCAACTGAACAGGATTACCTAATGCAAGCCAAACCCATAGAATTCCGAGCTATATCATGCGATATGATTTCATGGTGTATGTTGTGTTCCTGATCTAGATCACCAAAACTGGACACCTACGAACTAGTAGAAGAGGAGTAAATGACTAATTGATGAAGTTGTTTTCATGCATTTGTTAGTGTTTATGATTTAATTATTTGCAAACTTTGAGACTTAGACATCAACTTTGAAAATGGTGTTTGGAATGACTAGTTACTTTTAATTAGAATAGTCATCATGTATTTGTGTTTTTTGTTTGAGGAGTTTGCTTTCCATGTTTTTGGATAAGTATCAGATTAAGGCTTTATACATAATTAGATGTGAGCTACTAATATTAACACAATGCTTAATTGTATGTCGTTTAGATGAATATGTAACAATGTACACATATGTACATAATTGATGAAGAATTCTGGAAATGACTCAATGAATGCTCCAAAGTGTACTATGACACAATAACAATGCAGATGTAGATGCATCAGTGTTCTAAACATCCCCGATATAACCCCGATATTGTGCCGATATTGCGTTTACGGCACCTAGCCCAAGATTTGGCACATTCAAACCGATATAGCGTTTTTCATCCAAAATCACCGATAAATAGGCATGGACCCGATATATCGGCCGCAATTTCGGTGATTTTGGATCCGATATAGCATTTTACTCTCAATTTCTAGGTTAGGTATTTGGGAAATTCAAGTGATGTGGCAATGTGGCATTTTTGAAGATTCTATACTTGGATAGTAATTATGGATTCATAGGCTTAATGCAAGTTATGGAGTTAAGTATATCTTAAACATATAAGAATGATATTTTATGTAGATTTATATAATTTATGCATATATTGTCTTATTGAGATGCGGTTTAAGACAAGAAGATATGCATATTTATAGTCCGATTTTGACATCCGATTTTTGAAAATATCCCCGAATATCCCCATATATCCCCATCTCCGATAAATTTTCTCGGCCGATGTAGCCGCTGTGGCCGCCATTTAGAACACTGAGATGCCTATGTTAGGATGTATGCATACATATTTATATAGTAAATGTAGAATTCTTGAAATGACTCAGTGAATGCTCCAAAGTGCACTGCAACCGCAATAACAGTCCAGTAAAGGCAAACACTTCATATCACATACCATTCAAAGTATTGTATCATGTCCCCATATCCATGACAGGGACCAGCGTGCCATGAAACTTATAACGCTGAACGGAGGGTTCAGGTACCAATTCTCTGATATTATGTGATGAATATACAGAGTGAGACATAGGGAACCTTATGACCCATTATAGAACGATCCTGAATGTATAGAAATTCTGGTCATCTTAGATGACAATACCAAAAGAAAATTATAAGAACTACTCAGGGATATTTCTACTTAGCAATTATATAATCTGCTAGCTGATTAATAGACTTCGTACCTCCTTTTTTGCAGTATCAGAAAAAACCCACAATTTTCTTCTCATTGTATCAGAGAATACACAAGATACAGGGAGAATGACAGCCCCAAACCAGTAGCCCTATGCAGCATGGTTCACAGTCGCGGTCTCGGCGACTCGGCGGGCACTGAGACGGATCGGTCTCAGCGACTCGGATCGGTATCGGGTGATACGCTCAAAACGCTACATAGGAAGCTAAAAAAATTCTGAAAAATCACGACAATCTTAAAAAAAATATAAACATCCACGTTCATGTATCACATATCCAAATATATCACCTAGCACACTAATATAAAGCAAAAGTATAAATACACGCGTCGTCGGTAGAAGCATATCAAATACATGCACAATATAGTAAATTACATAAACTATATTCATAAATATATGCTAATATAGTTATTTTCACATTGAATTGCGATGAGGCACAAAATTTTCATCATAATGCCGAGTCGACTGAGTCAACTCCGATTCTCAGCCTAGTCGGTCTCCTCTGAGTTGAGCCGACCGACTCGTGACTCGGACTCGTCTCGGAGCGGGCCGAGACGGATACGACTCGGCCGACTCGTCTCCGACTCGGCCGAGTCTTTGAACCGTGCTATGCAGTAGCCCTATGCATTTATTGGAGTTTTACCAATGTCAGTTAGAGACATCCACCTCCTCTTGGTGCATTTACACCATTCATCCTTATAAGAGCTGAACCAAGGGTCAATCTCTTACTCATAATTTTATTGTTTTAACTAATATCAGTCCTTGAGAGATCTGCTGCGTAAGTCCTTGCTCATAAAAACAGAATGGAGGAAGCCTTCCTCTCTAAGTAAGTTACTTATTGTCGTAGTAGCTAGAAACCATTTTTCAAATGCTTATAGTTTTCAACTAGGGGAACAATTTCTAGACTTAGATTAGTGATGTTTTCTCATTGACAGAAATGAGATGCCAATGTGTAAAAGAAAGCCAGAATTTAAGTGAAACACTAGGATGAAGTTTATGCTCAAAAAGAAAGGTGTCGTAAGGATTCCCAGTAAACTAGCACATAGATACTGCAACGCAATAACAAATCACTTAGCATTCAATTACATCAAAAATTGAAGTTGGGATGTCATTACCTTGAATTAGGCCGTGAAGAAGGTTCTGGATGGAGCAACCAAAGACAAAAGCCAGCCTCTTTAGGGCTCTCTGATAGAAAACTTGAAGGAAGTATTCTATGGCGAAGGTCAGACATTGCAGCAGAATGCACTTCCCGCGTCCCAAAATAGCAAAACAGCTGGGGAGAAAGAAGAAGAATGTAAATGAATCCATCATATATTATGTCTAACCTATATCTCGCTATCTCACGTGTCTACATAACTTCCAGTGCCTGGAGACTGATCAGAAATTGCACGTGAAAAAATATGCAGAACACAGAGACATAACCTACACTCTCAAGTAGAGAAGATAGATACTGTAGAAGAAATCCTACTTTGAATGCACGTCATCTGCCTAAGGCGCATATATATATATATATATATATATATATATATATATATATATATATATATATATGCAAAAAAGTCAACCAAAACACAGATACCAGCTTGAGAAAAAAAATTCAGATATTACAGTACTTTGTCATATTTAACTTCAGTTTAACAGAATGTCTAATGGTGCTTACAGAAGTGGAGAAGGAAGAAAGAAAACATAATATTATTAAAGAAACATAAACATCATCCTCTGTCATCATCATCCAAGCCTTCCCCATCAAAATGGGCTTGGCTATGGAACACAAGGTCTCAAAGAATTCCTGCAAAATTTTACTACCAGCTGTCAACCTAACATCAAACCTCTAAATTAGTAAACAAAAGCATAAACAAGAGAGAAGCTTGCCGTAAATCCTATAAGGTCAAGTCAGTTGATGGACAGGAAACCCTTCTGTCATACAATTTAAGCTCCTGCAACCAAGGATCAATTCTCCAAACTTCTCCTGGAGTAAGTGTCTAAGAAGGAAAGAGGTAATCAATGTGCTTAGCTACCGCGATATACATTCAATCAAGAAACAGATAAAAGGTGAAGAGCCAAACAGAAGCACATTGCCAAGAAGAAGATAAATTATTAAAGAAACATCAAGATCAAAACCAATAGTCTCCCTTGACAGCGTCAAAATGCCTGAACAACTTAGCTGACCACATTTTGCTAAAAGAGAAATTCCTCTCGTAGCTAAATCAAGAAAGTACTTATAATGTACACACTGTTCGCTTCCAAAACTGAAATGGAATTATTCTGATTATTGTGTATAATCAGACTTGAAAAGACTCCAGTTGCTACTTGACTTAGCTCCCTAAAACCTTATCAGGTTACCAAAACATGCAAAATCTGGATGAATCTACATTCTATAGACATGATTTAAACCTAAAATCTGGGTGAATCAGTAGCTCAACTAGTAATTCCTGACTACAATACAGCTATATGGCTGTAAAATTCAAAATAATGACTCAGATTTGACTTTCGTCATTGCATTCCATATTATCAGAATCCATGTAAAGGATTAATCCCTTCATTAGGCCATCCTTGACAAGCCAGTGTCCATCATTCCAGAGTCAACATGATCTTCAGCGACCTTCAGCCAATATGAAATAAAAGAGGCTAGAGAGCACACGGACCCAAGATGTGGCTTTAAGATATTAAAAGAGTAAAGATTTCCTCAAACCCAATGCTTTGTAGAAGAAACTCGTTTTTCCAATAAGAAGCACAATTATATCTAGTGACAACAAAGGTTTTTCCATCCTTGACAAAAGTAGACATGAATAGAGTAGAAAAACACCCAAGAATGCTTAAATATTCAAGGTTGAAATATGAAGGGAACTTCACCATGGCAGTGTATCTATCCATGTCAAATATTTTACTTGGACACTTCCACATGTGTCCAGCTCTATTTTCTAACCATATGCATAAGACAAATATGTATGTCATGTCTCTTTCTAGCAAAATTAGAACTGTGTGGTGCATTGTTTTTATTATTTTACTCTTTAAGGTGCATGGTATTATTTACCAATGCATCACGTGTATCAAATTCTTTGAAGAAAGCCTACATTTCAGCCATTAAAAGCTAACGAATTTAATGCACTTGATGCATAGGTAAATGGTTTGCACATCACTTGATATTTCAAGCATAAACTAATCAAGATGTGTTGACCAAGGCATCTGAAGCTCAGATATTTGGCATTTGGTCAGAAAATGATTATTGTTCTTTGTTTCATGATAGCATTTGTTTGGACACAAGTTTCTGTTGCCATCTATAAATGAAGCTGGCTACGGCCTCTTTGTCAAAAAAAAAGATAAATGGAGTGGGTTGTTAATAGGATATATGTCTGTGTAGTGTAACTAGTGTTAGACTTGGGTACTTTAAGAAGGATTTGGAAGCAAATCCTACCCATTCAAACTCAATTTTATGAAACATAAATTGGAGATCCACTCCACATTCAAGTTGATCTACACCGTTAGAAGTGCCCAAAAACTAAAAATAAAGTGTTTTAAATGTGTTTACCCTATGCATCCAGTAGGTACAAAATGAACGGCCTCAATAGTGAGTTGGTTAGTTTAACGGTGTAGAATACTTGAAACCTCAGAAAAATTGGTGTGTCAGGGTTTTGAAAGTGTTTAGATCATTATCAAATAATTAGATAAAAAATTTGTATGTCCAAAGTCATTAATCTAAGCAACATGCCACTTCAGTCCGTTCATTTGTTGCCTTCTAGATGCATGAGCAAAAACACTTCATTTTTGTTTATAATCATTTTAAATGATGTAGATTAACTTCAATGGACTGTATTTTCAATTTAAATAGTCTAACATTAAAATTGACTGGAAAGGATTCGGCTCCAGATCCTTCCTGAAAGAGCCAAGTCTCTCTCTCTCTCTCTCTCTCTCTCTCTCTCTCTCTCTCTCTCTCTATATATATATATATATATATATATATATATATATATATATATATATATATAGTGAGTTGATCCCCTGGGAACGGTTCTCACAGATTTCTGTGAGAACTTTCATGTGGGCCGTCAGATCTGATAGATCAAGGGGATCAGCTCCATATATATATATATATATATATATATATATATATATATATATATATATATATAAACTTGGCTACTTATAAAATATAGATATTTGGGGCCAAATCCTTCTCATTCAATTTCAATATTAAAGTCAATCAAATGGAAAATGTATACTGTTTAAATGTAATACGTGTCATTTAAAGAGAATAAAAACCAAAAAATGAATCATTTTTAAGTTTCTTTGCCCATTAATCCATAGGAACGAAATGGACGAGTAGGTAGGCATTTTCATATCTATGATTTTGGGCAGACAATTCTTCATCCAACTATGTGGTCAGGATTTACACTTTAAAGTTAAAATGCTTAACAATTTTATTAGGTCTCATACATTTTGAACTGTTAAATTAGGTAGTCTACTTAGGTCATCCATCTTATACCGATTGTTGCATAAACAAAAAAGGCTTGAAAACAATTAATATTGATTTTTAAGCGCTCTAAATAGTGTAGATCAACTTAAATAGAGTAAATCTTAAGGTTGATTTTTCTAACATCAATTTTGAATGGAAAGGAAGGAGCCAAGTCCCTCTCTCTCACGCTATTGTTTCCTAGGTACGAACTTAAAGTATGATCCACTTACCAAACTACATGATAGAGTATCTATTAAGTTGGGTTATTAGTATTGGGTTATTGGGTACCCATATACCCTCTTTATACCTTGACTTTTATATATATCTCTCTTCTCTTATGAATAAAATTGATCTTTTTGAGGGCTTCTATTTCTCTGCATGGTATCAGAACAAAAGAAACTCTAACCCGAAAATCCACCCTCTTCTTCTCTTGTTTTCCTCAAAATCACCCCCTCTCCTCAATTGTCGCCCCTCCCTCCCCCTTCCCTCTCCTGAAGCCGTCGCCCCCTTCAAGCCGCTCCCCCCCAAGTCGTCGCCCCCTACTTCCACAAGGCTAGCCGAGCCCTCCAAAGACTCCTACAGGTCTGCTGAAGCTCTCCAGCAAGAAAAGAAACCCTACAAGACTTCTCTGATGAGAACTGATATGTTTTCTGCTCAAAAAATCAGATTTTTTCCATCTAATATGGTTATTTAGATGCTCTACCATACTTCTCTGGAGAAATCTGATCTGTTTACTACTAAAAAATCAGATTTTTACATCTGATCTGGCTATTTCAGGCTGAAAAATTATTTCTTTTGATGCTGATCTGGCTTTCTATGCAACTATCTGGTAACTAAGTTACTTGTTTCTCTTACTAGCTGATTTCTGATGATTTATCCAGTTGGATATTATGTCTGAGACTACAAGTTCCTCCTCCAATATGATCTCCTCTCCGATGGTTGAGACTTCTATTCCCAAGACAATGTTGGAAACTATGGTGACGTTGAATGGATCTAACTACTTGTTATGGGCGCAGGCGTTTCCGTATATTCATTGGCACTCAGAACAAATTGGCTCACCTCCAAGCTCCACCGGCTACTACAGATTCTACTTATATGACCTGACTTACTGGAGATTATTCTGTGATGACATGACTTCTCAATAGTCTAATATTAGTAGTAATGTCATGTTCCTAACTATTGCTAAGGAGATGTGGGACACACTGAAGGTGATGTATGATAATGAGAAGAATCCATCGAGAGTATTTGAAATTTATGAGCGACTGTTTGATCTCAAATATGGAAGCAGATCCGTGCTTGAGTTCCATGAAGAACTCAAGGGTTTGATTGATGAGCTAGAGATGCATCAGCCTGCTATTACTAATGCGGCGACCCTAAGAGGATATCGTCAAAATCTAGCAGTATTAAAGTTTCTATCTGGTTTGAGTCCCTACATTACGATCCCAGGTGCGAGGTCAGATACTGAGAGGGGATAGTATTTTCACGTTAACTGCCACCTTCTCGAGAGTTATGCAGGTATCTACTGGAGCCAATGTTTCCTATGCATCATCTATTAAACAGTCTGCCATGATTTCTGGGCATTCAGAGGTCGTGGTCGTGACCTCGATTTTGGAGTACAATGACGTGGTTCTTATGGAGGCAGACAGAGTGTCTCTGAGAAAGGACCTCAGGAATGTAGGCACTGTGGACACAGTAATCATATTTTCGAAAGTGCTGGGAGAAATTTGGTCAACCTGAGTGGGCACATCTATCTGATTCTGATCCTCCTGCCCCGTGTGGTAATTCTCAGGTCTCTTCATCAGCTATTCCTGGCTCTTCTATGATTGTACTATCACGGGAGGAGTATGATAGACTCCGCCAGCTAGAGTTCTCTCAGAATAATCTTCCAGCGACTCATGCATCTGCTTCAGGCATGCACGCCTATACTGCCTCTTCTCAAAAGCCCGGATATTAGACTCAGGAGCCTCGTATTAAACAAAAGTTTGTTTCATTAAATTTGTCAAGTATCCACCCCTCTGTTAAAATTATTGATGGTACCCATTCATCTGTATTAAGCAATGGGATAGTTCAGGTTACTCCATACTTGACACTTACTGATGTCCTATATGTTCCACGATTCTATATTAGTCTCTTGTATATCAGCCAGCTTATTAAACATAATAACTACAAAATAACTGTTTTCCCTTCTCATTGTGTGTTTCAGGACCTATTGACTGGGAAGATGATTGGTTTGGGGCATGAGCGAGGAGGCATATACTATTTTGGACAGTCGCATGATCCCTACTGGTTTGGTTGCAGATCAGCCTGATCCCGTGTTATTTTGGCACTGGCGCTTGGGTCATCCATCGTGCAAAAGCTTCGGTTTGTTATTCATATTGAGTCCTCTGTTTCTTCTTTAGATTGTGAGTCTTATGAGTTAGGTAAGCATCATCGTGCTACTTTCAGAATCGTGTCAATAATCGTACTAGTTTTGCATTTGAGTTGGTCTATTCTGATGTCTGGGAACCCTCTATTAAAAATTTTAGATATTTTCTGCTCTTTATTGATGACTTCTCTCGTATGACTTGGTTGTATCTCCTAAAAGAAAGGTTAGAAATTTCCATTGTTATTGAACTTTCTTTAATGAAATAAAAAATAATTTTTCACTTTAATTCATGTGCTTCGTACTGACAATGCCTTGGAGTATGTTAAAAAGTCGTACCTATTTTTTGTTCCAAAAATGGGATTATCATCAGACCTCTCGTTCTCATACATCCCAACAAAATGAAGTTGTTACACGTAAACATAGACATATTCTAGATGTCACTAGAACCATATGATTCATAGGAGTGTTCCAAAATATTTATGGTCTGATGCCGTGTTAAGTGCTTGTCATCTGATTAATAGGATGCCCTCTTCTGTTCTCGATAAAAATCCATTCTCTTGTCTCTATCCTAACAAAACAGTGAAACACCATTCTCCATGACTCCCCATGTTTCTAGTTGTACTTGTTTCGTACAGGACTTGTTTCCTGGGTTAGATAAATTATCTCCTAGATCTATAAAATGTGTCTTTATTAGGTATTCAAGAACACAAAAAAGAATATCGGTGTTATAATCCCTCCACCATGAAGTATTTGGTGTCAGCTGATGTTATGTTCTTTGAGTATATTCTATATTTCTCTTTACAGGTTCTTGTCAGTATATCTGAGACGGTTCCTTCTTCACTGTTTGTGTCGTTGTCTATACCTGTTTCTACTGTTTCTCCGCCAGTGCCGCCAGTAGAAACTCTGGATCCACCTACATCAAAGCCAATTTGGGTTTTAGATACGTCTATACTCATCACTCAAAAGTTCCTGCCTCCGAATCAGTTCCGGCTAACCCTCTCCAGTAGACGATTCTCCTTCTTAACCATCAGCATCTCTCTCTAATCTTGATATTCACATTGCCCT
Organism: Agave tequilana; assembly: GCA_038442645.1. Taxonomy (NCBI): domain Eukaryota; kingdom Viridiplantae; phylum Streptophyta; class Magnoliopsida; order Asparagales; family Asparagaceae; genus Agave; species Agave tequilana. The sequence continues at coordinate 100,701 of JAVJIF010034768.1, forward strand.
TCGAAAAGGTAAACGATCTTGCACTGATTATCATATTTCAAATTTCATTTATTATGATCACATTAACTCCATTTTTCATCAGTTTGTTTTATCTTTGTCTTCTGAGTCTATACACATGTCTTATACAGAGACTTTATTGATACCTGCCTGGAATCAGATTATGGATGAGAAGACGGATGCACTTGCTTCTCGAGGAAATTTGGGAGTTGGTTTCGGCACCCACAGATGTTATTATCGGCCATCGCTGAGTCTTTACTATAAAGTACCGCCCAAATGGGTCTGTGGATCGATCTAAGACCAGGCTCATAGTCAAAGGTTATACTCAAACATATGACATCGATTATTTTGAAACATTCTCGCCAGTTTTCAGGATGAATTTTATCAGGATTTTGTTCCCCGTTGTTGTTAACTTGTCATGATTTTTGTTCCAACTGGATGTCAAAAATGCTTTCTTATATGGGGGTCTTGAGGAGGAAGTTTATATGGAGAAAAATAAAGGCTATATTGCTCAGCGGGGATCAAAGTCTGTCGTCTCAAGAAGGTCATATATGGACTCAAGCAGAGTCCAAGAGAGTGGTTTGAAAAGTTCAGCATTACCATTTCTGGTATTGGTTTTCATCGGTGTCACTCAGATCACTCTGTCTTTGCTCAACACATAAAGTCTGACATCGTAGTTTTGACAGTTTATATTGATGACATTTTGTTGACTGGCAGTGATTTGACTATTAGAAATTAAGAAGTATCTTAAGTGCCATTTTGTGACCAAGGACATAAGACGTTCAAAATACTTTCTGGGAATTGAAGTTGCACATAAAAAATGCAGTATACTCCTTTCCCAAAGTATGCTCTGGATCTTCTGGAGGAAACAGGACTTTTGAGATGCAAGCCTGCTAACACTCCAATAGAAGCCAATGTGAATTTATGGTTTGATGACAGTCATACACTTATGATCCAGGAAAATATAGAAGATTGATTGGGAAGTTGAACTATCTCACAATTACTAGGTCAAATATAATCTTTACTGTAGTGTACTGATAGATTAATGCATCAGCCCAGAGAGACTCATTAGTTAGCTACGATAAGAATTCTGGCTTACATCAAGAGTTGTTTAGGAAAAGGGTTAGAGTACAGAAAACATGGGCATGTACGCATTTATGAACACTCTGATTCAGGCTATGCTGGTGACCGAGGAGATATAAAGTCTACTATTGGGTATTGCACCTTTGTTGGAGGAAATCTAATGACTTGGAGGAGCAAAAAAGCAAGAGTTGTGTCTCGCTCGAGTGCAGAAGCTGAGTATAAAGCTATAACTCATACGGCATGCGAGATGGTATGGTTAAAAATTCTACTGATGGAACTTGATTTCAGATAGCCTGAGCTCATGCCTATGCATTGTGATAATCAGTCTGCCATCTATATTGCTCAGAATCATGTATTTCATGAAAGGGCCAAACACATTGAGATTGACCGTCACTTTGTCAGAGATGCTTGAACCAAAAAAGGTGGTTACTTTTCAGTTCACACCATCTTCAAAGCAGTTAGCTAATCTCTTTAGCAAAGCTGCCTCACCTCAGGTGGTCTCTAATTTATGTAACAAGATGTGCATGTTAGATGTCTATGCTCTAACTTGAGACGGAGTGTTAAGTTGGGTTATTAATATTGGGTTATTAGGTTTTTACCCATATACCCTCCTTATACCTTGGTTTCTATGTATATCTCTCCTCTTATGAATAAAATTGATCCTTTTGAGGGTTTCTATTTCTCCACAGTACCCAAATGGATCATCTAAATAGGTCATCTTGATCTACAACCCAATGAATATGGACAAAACACTATTAAATTTGAGAACTTCTAAGTCATCCATCAAATGGTGCCTCTCTCCTCTTATGAATAAAATTGATCCTTTTGAGGGTTTCTATTTCTCCACAGTACCCAAATGGATCATCTAAATAAGTCATCTTGATCTACAACCCAATGAATATGGACAAAACACTATTAAATTTGAGAACTTCTAAGTCATCCATCAAATGGTGTCTTTCTTTCTATGTTAAATAGCCTTTCATTTTACAATCATTAGATGAATGGTTAGAAATCTTTAAATTATTACTTTTTTTCATATATATGTAGATCAAGATGAGTTGTGTGGATCCCCCATTGGACTGGTGCATCGTGCAATTTGGTATGTGGGACTGGGAACAAACTTTAACATTGTTCCTAGGAAACAGCAAAGCCTCACACACACACAGACAGATATATGTGTTCAAAAAGATGTTTAGCCATGAACAAGTAAGCCTCAAATTGTATCATCGTTACTGGATTTCAGAGAATTCTTTTGTTTGATGTCTTTCCTATTCTGCGTTAGAAAACAACATTCGAGAGGTGCAATAATTCATAGGTCAAGGGAAGGTGGTCTTTGCATACTGCAAAATGCATTGTCATACAAAACAAGAAAAAGATGATCCGAGTTGTTCACCAGAACTTGCTTTGCCGAATGTCAAAACCCTAAAAGTAGAATAATATGGACCATTCTAGACAACGAACCAACAACCCATAAGATGACAAACTATTTATTGACAAGTATAATACCAACACGTTTACCTATTATCAGAAATACTTCCAATATATGTGTGGTACATGTGCTTTCTTATGTTCTAACTACGCAGGTATCTTGTAGATATTACCTATGAGAACACACACTCGCACACGTGCACGCATGCACACACAACAACAACACCACCACCTTCATCCCAAATCTATTTTCTTCCATTTACCTCTGCTAAGTGTCATCTCTTTAATTACATGAAGCATCATCATGTCTTCCTCCAAGTTCATTAAGGCCACCCTTCCTCATTGCTCCATTAATTGTTATACTTTCAGTTTTCCTAATTCGCAAACTTGTTAGCCTGCACTTCCTTGAACATGCCCAAACTATTCTTCCTCATTTTATCCTCAACTGAAGTAACCTTAACTTCTTACAAATGCATGTATCACTTATCTCTTAGTGTATCGTCGGTCAGTCATCTTAGCATTCACATCCTCATTTTTACTGCACTCAATTTTTGGACTTGTAATTTCTTACATGCCCAACATTTTGAACTATAAAGCATAAACAATATATTCAATATGCATGCCTCTAGGTGACCTAAGAAGCCTTTGGTGAGAGGATGTGCCTAAATTTGCTATTAGTTTTTATAACTAATAAGATCATTTATAAAATAGAGGAAATTTGTGTAAAGGATAACTTCGATATAACATTAGATTTTACCCGTGAGAAGAATACTTGGCCCCATTCTGCAGGTGATGGACATGGTTATTCTGTGCAATGCACATCAGTGGCCCTATCATTCAGGCGAATAGGCTTGGTTATTGTGCGCACGCACGGTCCGAATGTCCCATATTTATCCATCTTCTAACAACCCCTCCATGTTCTTCCACTTTATCTTCATTGATGCATTAATATCATTACTATAAAACTCTAAGGAATATGATGAGAAGAATGGAACTACAAATTAAGGTCTCACTATATACTGACTTTTCGTAACTAATATTGCATTATACCAGTACAAACTAAAATGCCTAGTGTTCTTAAGTTCGGTAAATTACCAGCAGGAGGAAAAAAAATAGCCAGACAAATAGTAGAAGAATGCATGAATTTGTTAACCATAAAATTCGCATGCAAAACACCAAGCACTCCAGAAAAACCTTGAAGGATACAGAACATCATCCATTTATTGTGATATGGAATTGGCATAGTTTCACAATTCATAGGTAGACAAATTGGAGGGGAAATAGCTAGACAAATAGTAGAAGAATGCATGAATTTGTTAAGCATAAAATTCACATGCACAAACACCAAGCACTGCAGAAAAACCTTGGAGGATACAGAACATCATCCATTTATTGTGATATGGAATTGGCATAGTTTAACAATTCATAGGTAGATTTCATAATAGTGCACCATATAAAAGCATGATTATTAAAATAGTAAAATTATCGTAGAATTTCTTGCTTGGTACCTCAAAAAAAAGAACCCCGAGACTGTAGATGTTGGAAGAAAAAGAGCATGCACTGTTGTTTAGTTCCTCTGGACTAGCATACCATTTTCCTTCCAATTTCAGAAAATCTGATGTTAACTGCTGGCAAGCAGAAGTTCGCACAATACTACCAGGTATTATATGGCATGATTCATCAACTTTCTGGCGCTTTGGTGATGAACTTCCATTGTTATGCCACCAGAACTTTTTCCTTTTCAACTGATGCTCCATGTAATCATCAGTATCTTGATTAATGTCTGCAAGTTGCCCCATCTGACTCTCAGGGACAAAGGAACCAACATATTTGACTTGATTTGAAGGTGAAATCAAGAAATAAGATGGCTGCAGATGCTGCAACACAAGTCCTTGGGAGTGTGAAGAGTCAATGAGTTTCAAGATATGTTTAAACATATGCAGTCTCTCAAGTTTATCCAACTTTGAACACCTCGGTGTCAGCCATTCCCTTAAAGTAAGCTCATCATGTTGGGTGTCCAGTTGCTGAGCACCACCACCAACCAAAGACTTGTTATCTACTTTTCCATTCTGTTTGTCTGAAGAATTAGTATCTACCTCTACATCATTGTTAGACCTTGCTGCATTATTTTGGCTTTGCATCACGCCCCAAGGCTCCTTATGGACTCCTTGATGTCTATATGCAACCCCCTTTCCCTCTCAAGGAATCTTTCACTACAAATTGTGAAAATCCAGATGTTGGCAAGACCTTTGTTCGGATCCCAGCCATAGGTCTGTTGAGCATACTTCTTGAAGCAATACGGTTATCACTTTCAGCTAAATAATCAGCCACCTTGGAATAACTCGGCTCCAGTTGAGGGGAACCTGGGGGCCTTCTCATTGAAATTTGTGGCATAAACAAATTTCCTGCACCCTCTCTATCTCCAATAGACAGTGAATCCCTTAATGCCACATCTCCTCCTCTCGATGCACTAGCCAACCTTGTAAAATTGCTCCATAAACCTTTCTTAATCGAAGACCCTTCTCCTCTAAACAAGCTTGGGCCCTTGTAGTTATTCAATGTCAGCTCTTCCACTGTCATTCCCGCATCTGATGCCGAACCCTGATCAAAATTTAGACCCTTTTCACTCAAAGTTTCCATAAAAGTTTCAGGCGACCTTGGAGTGGTAATTTGAGCGGAATTTCCCAATGCACTGACCGTATCTGGTTGCTGAGGGAGCTGCTCGTCATTCTCTTTTCTTTTAAGGTGAGGAGCCTCGACTGAGTTATCTATGGCTTCATTTACTTCAGCTGAACCGTCCATTGTGGTTGGTTTCAAAAAACAAAAGTTTCAACAGAATATATTGGGCAGAACTTGGAAAATAATTAGATCAGAGAACCCCAAATGCCATCCATTTAAGAATAAACCTAGACCTTAAATCAGATTATTCTGCAGAGAGCAAAAAAGAAAATGTTATGAATATAAATCATTGATTCTAAGCAGTTAAATAGTAAGTAATTAGCCGATCACTCCTCTACTCCTAGGGTTTAGTCCGGCGCATCAAAAATCTACAAAAGTTAAAAAAAAAAAAAAAAAAAAGTTTGAGAATTTTCATAAATTTTATCTTTCCAACATAATTCTTCACAAAATCAGCTCAAAAATCAAATGCACTGTTGAAACTCGCAAAATGATAATAAGAAGAAAACATAAGAACCAAAAATTTTAGGGAACATATATTCACAAGCAAATCAAAAGAAAAGCCCTAGTTCGGATATAAGACAATCGAATTCATCAAGAAAGCAATCGGAAGCCATAGAATTGATTGGAAAAAAAAACGTAACCCTAAAGCTTCCAAAAATGGAAAGCATCGAGGTGTCACCTGGAGCTCTCTTTCACCTTTCACAGATGAAGCAATCAACTCTGAACGGAGAGGGAATGATAATCGGAGTCGAGGTCCCAAAAGAAACACGGACTCCTCCTTTCAGATTTTTATAATAATGACGATCATCCTCTTTTATGTAATTATTATTATTATTATCATTATTATTATTAATAATTAATTAATAAATATAATAATATTTTAATGGACTTAACCTTAACCCAGACCCGACCCGATCCAAGCTCTTATCACCAACGCTGGAGAAACATCGGATTTAAGGATGAAATACGCTCTAATTATCGCTAGGCGACATGTACTTATTTCCTTGTTATGGGGTCGGGAACCCGACCCGCCTTGGCGGCCACCACAATCTCAGATTTTTTTTTTTTTTTTTTTTACTATTAAAATAGTTTTAGAAAGGGGAAAACAAATAAATTATGTACTTTTCTGGCTGTGGATAGTCCTCGAGTTCTCGCGCTGTGGCCACTTCAAGTTCACGCGCTCCTACACCCAAAAACTGAGAAGCCTTTAATGTGCATCGGCAGAGTATTTGAAACGCGCCCCACTGAAAAGGCCGACGGACGCACTTTTAGTGGGCCCCGCCAGATTGGGCTGCGCAGTACGCGAGGGCCTGACAGGATACAGAGCCCTGTGAGCGCCACACAACGCAGCCCGGAAGGAGAGGCTGTACACGTGGCGTGTACCGGTTAGTGCTACCGATGTTTCCTGTTTCTTTTCAGAGAGCAGGATTGTTGAGATTTGGTGGAGGGGAATTGAGACACGACTCGTCGTTTTACGGGGGCGGGGCGAGGGCCGTGGGGCCCAGCGAGTGGGGGAGAGCCGCACGTGAAAGGCAGATGTTTGGGGCTGCCAGGTGCGCGGTGGATCGCGCGTGCGGGTCCCCGAGGGAGTAAACGGACGGCTGGGGATTGTCCAGATCGACGAGGCAACACCGGAAAGGAGATGAGACAAAGGGGATGATGACGAGGATCAGGGGGCCCCACCGGGACCCACTACCGTGGGCCGTTTGTTGAAGGAAAGTGGCAGACCAGGCGGGGTGGGCGGTGCCGGCAAGTGGGCCTTTTGTGAGGCTGATAAAGCCCACCGCAGTACAGTACGGATGAGCTTCCATAGTCATAAAACTCATTTTCATTAAAGAATAATGGAGTAATTTTCCTCAAAATGAATAATTAATAATAATCATGGTAATTGGAGACACCGCCTCGACATGATACATGTCTGCATAACTTCCGTCAACTTTGACGCCAACTAAAACGTAGCAAGTTAAATAATATCACATGGGCGACTCATGAACAGTTTATCTCTACAGGCAATAAATTAATTTCCTTGTGATGTGACCACGTGGCATTTGCATTGCCCATTCATTGTTGTTACGAGAAAAATCAAAGACATCAACTCATCAGGCCCATGGATTTCGAACTTCAAAACAGAGGCCACAGAAAAATCTCTTGGCCCAATGTTTTCATGATCAACGTGCATCCCAAAACACTGTGCCTTATAGTTCGTCGTTTGAGAATATGGTCAATAGTACTATTTAATAGTAATAAATTTCATTATTATCCATTATGAGATTCATTGCATCTAATTGTAAAATTTCAAACTAAGGGGTAGTTTGTTTCGCCGTAAAAATCGTAAAAGTCTGTAATTCGTAAATGACTTACAACCTAATTACAATTACGGTGTTTGTTTGAATCGTAATTCATAAAAGACTTAGGCAACTCAACTACCACTCACTTGCAACACAATAACCACTCACTTGCAGCCAAGTTACAGTTAATTTTGTGGTCATGCAAATTTGTATTATTTTTTATATTAATATTAAAAAAATTTAATATTTAATATTTTTTAATATTTATTTGCAATATTAAAACTTTTTAAATCACCAAATAGTTAATTTTATGGTCAATTTTTTTACTTATGACTTACACATTACGAGCACCAAACACCGTAAAATACAATAAACTTTCTCACTTACAACTTTATATTACCAACCAAACACCGTAAACTTTCATGTATGTAACTCACTTTTAAGTGTAAAACACTTTACCAATTACGACCTACGAATTACGGCCAATTATGACAGCCAAAAAAACCCTAAGAAAACTAGGATGTTGACTCAAACTCACATATTCGTATTTAGATGTCAGATTGACAAAGTTCAATATTTATTCAGAAAGATGTCAGTTTTTATTAAAAATCAAATATAAAATGGTAAAATTTCTAGTTTAGATATATTCTTTTATTTTTTATTTTTTTTATTATCTAGTTAAACATATTTAAACATAGACAAATAAGCCTTGATAAATTATATTTAGAAAGGAAAATTGTTTTTACTATTCTGTTAAGTTTTGAAATGGCAATCTAAACAATTTTGAGGTTGGTTATTACTCCCAACGCATCACCTTCAACGTTCTATTTTAACCATGAATTAATACCTTATATACTTATTAATTAGCAAACTCAAGTCACTTTGTTCAGTAATGTAGAGCCAGTTTTTTTAATTGAAATTAGAATCTAAATTTCTAATCTCTAAGTTAGTTTGTAGAACTTAACAGAATAGGCGGTGACCTCAATGAGCATGTAGGAGCTAGTCGTTATGGGTTTGGTAGTGTACATAGAGGATTTGATTTTGGGGAAAGAAATGAACCAAGTAACTCGATTCTAGATTTTGCTTTGTCATATGATTTGATCTTAGCGAATACTTGGTTTAAGAAGAGAGTCTCACTTGATCACTTTTAGAAGTGGATCAAATGCGAGCCAAATAGATTTCTTTTTAAGTAGAAAAGTAGATAGAGGTTGTTGTATGGATTATAAGGTAGTACCGGGTGAGAGTGTAGTAACCCAACATAAACTCTTAATTTTAGATGTCCGGATTAGAAGGAGATTTAAAAAGATTAAACGTGAGTTAGATCCTAAGATTAAATGGTGACGTCTAAAAGAAGGTAACCAAGGAGTTTTTGTAGATCGAGTAGTACATGAAGCAGATTGGAAAGCCCAAGATAATCCCAATATAACATGGAAAAAACTTGTTAGTTGCATTAAAAGTGTAACGGCCCCAGTTTCTAATAGACAAGATTAGGCCTACAACACCATTTACCTCCAATATTCTTAAAATAAGAAAATTTTGGCAGCATCATCCTTAATATTTCCTTCATTTCTCACTTACAATAATCCAGATTTCGGCTCCAAGGCCCACTTATTATCACCAAGAATTTCGGCACACCCGGCCTACTTATCATGACACAATACACTAAACCTCAACCACAAACATATATCATAACTTGATTTCCTCCATTGCAAGCATAATCTTTTCATCTAACATTATAAGAGTTAACTTCTCAACAAAATAGCATCTCCACACATGGCCATCATTCTCAGTTCAAGAACATACATATACAAGGAATTCATAATCCGGAATATTGTAACATACAAGTCCATGGTCTCAAATACTAGAAAGACAAATATACCTTGAGTACATTCTAACATGTTTTTCACAAAGACTTCAATAGAGTCCATACATACACATTTAAGATACAAGACAAAACCAAAATGATACTACAACATATTATGCCATCCATAACTCAACCTTTCCATTTAGAGAGGTCCCTTACCCTTATCCAAACCTGAAAAGATGGAAAGAAAATAAAATGAGCTCGACAGCTCAATGAGTAAACCATGCCATAGGGTATTGATATAATAATTTCATAAGATAAACAGTTTAGGAGAGGTAAATTACAATGAGTCCCATAAACAACAATTCGTTGAAGCTACCTTACTTGTTCCAAGTTCCATACATATGTGGTCTAAGTAACTCCACTATCAAAAGTTGCATTTAACTATATCATGACACAAAGGATATAATTGTATGAATATGTATGAAATTCTCGTGGATGAGTCCACTCACATCAACTCGGCTCGTTGTACACATAAAGTGACATTCTAGTTTAACACAAGCATTATCCATCATGAATGCAACTTGACAGTTCACATTTACATGCCATTCAATTTAAATGCAATCCCCCCGTCTTCCACCTCCTACTGGCTCCCGCACGGCCCATTCCTCCTTATATAAAGATAATTCATATAAAACATATATATTTCCCCGTCTCCCCCCTCCTACCGGCTCCCGCACGGCCCCTTCCTCCTTTTATAAATATATTCATAAGTATATGTCAAATCCCCGTCTTCCCCCCTCCTACCGGCTCCCGCACGGCCCCTTCCTCCTTATATAATGCATCAAGCAAGTTTAAGTTATAATATGCATAACAAGCACTATTGAACTACTTACACGTCATGCCCAAAAATGATGTGCAACAATATAAAAGAAGACATATGCTTGGGGGTTACCCAATATCATAGTAACATCATAACACGCCACATTTACTTGCATGAATATATATGCCTTAACCCCATATATTTGCCAATACTTAACACAATGCCATATTGTACGGAGGGGTCTTCCCCCCATGCACTTTGGTGAACATGAAGTATGATTCAAGTTAAACGATCGGTATTTATGGAGTGCTACTAATACAAATCCTATACCTCACATAAAGCATCATACCATTCTATTTATGAAGAGCTAAGATTATGCTATGCACACACAAATTGGTTATCATGATATTGGTCAAGAAAAACAGCGAATTAAAGTGTTAACTTGGTTCATTTAGGCGAAATTTGTATGCTAGAGCATGTATGCTACACATGCATTACACATCCATATGATATAGAGGCACAACTATTATGTAATATTCATTAGATCTCATTTAACCCAATATAACTATCAAAACAACGAATTTAAGATGCTAACTCACCTCATTTAAGTTGAATTAGTAATCTAAAACATTTATATCCCACATGCATTTCATCACAACATGTCATAGATGCACAATAACTAGGTAATACCCACAAATTTTCATCTAGTGTAAGGATGTCACAAAAACAGTAATTACTACCCTTGTGGGTCACCTACACAAACTCAAAGTTTAAATTTTCTAATCTTGATAGAAGAGATAACCTTAAAAAGTTTAGGTTTACTCACAATGGTACCAAGCTCTGAAACAGAGAGTTGGACGACGAGATAATGTTGCTTGAATGTGCTAGAACTTTTCCCCGACTCGCCAAGGACCTCCCCCGCCAAGATCAGGTCTCCCCTCCTCAGAATTGCCGCGGAAACCCTCTCTTTGCCGCGGTTCTGCGGCAAAGTAGCAGCGCCCCGCGTGCTGCTGCGGCTCTGCTTGCTGTGCGCCTGTGTCACTGCCTTCCCTCTCGTGGATTCTTGCTTCAGAGTTTAGAGGAGTAGGAATACGGGCTAAAGAGGGTATCCTAGTTTCTAACCTTCAATTTCTAGAGATGAGATGAAATGGAGGATGTAGGGCTTCAATTTCTTCACAAATGAGAGGGAAAATTTCAGGATTTGGGAGAAGAATTCTGCAGAATTTTTGGGTGAGGAAGATGAAGAGGCAAGCTTGAAGTCAATCCTTGGGATTGCAAGTAATTAGGTGGGATTCTCCCATGTTGCCATTTGGCCAAGACCCCCTCTCAAGATGCCACATGGAAACCCCAATCTCAAAAAGATCTTAGCCCTTAATTTTCCCCCCTTGCATGCATACCTACCACTAAAAGGATATTAGGGTAAGCTTGGTGATTAAGGGGATATGAAGGATTAGGTTAAAATTTTTATGTCCTATCTCCCCCTTATTAGGTCACTAGTTGGCTCCATAATATGTATACATAAGCCTTCATGCTAATCATTTTTAGTCACCAAAATCAAATAGTTAATAAAAACTTTGAAAAGGGAAGTGGGTCTATTAATTAAGTTCAATTTGTTGACATAGAAATATGGAGGGTGACTACTTCTATATAATGCCTTAAACAAAATTCTTAATATTTAAGATGAGGAGATATTAGGTAAAATAAAATTTTGGTTGTTACATTTCTCCCCTCCTAAAAGAGAGCTTTGTCCCCGAAGCCTGACGTACCTAAAAAAGTTGTGGGTAGTCCTGCATCATCTCTTCTTCTGATTCCCAGGTAGCTTCTTCAATCTCTTTACTTCTCCATAAAACCTTCACTAAAGGGATTGCTTTGTTTCGCAGTTGTTTCTCCTTCCTGTCTAAGATTTGAACCGGCTCCACAGTATATGACAAGTCTTCTTGGAGTTGCAGTGGTGAGTATTTAAGAACATGGCTCGGATCTGGTACATACTTCCTCAATTGGGACACATGAAATACGTCATGTATTTTCTCAATCTCTGGTGGTAAGGCTAACCGATAAGCCAAAGGTCCAATTCTTTCCAGTATTTCAAAGGGTCCAATATACCGGGGGTCTAACTTATTCTGTTTGCCACCCCGTACCATTCCTTTTATTGGTGATACCTTCAAGAAAACTTTGTCGCCTTCTGCAAACTCCAAAGGTCTTCGGCGCCGATCCGCATATGTCTTCTGTCTACTCTGGGCCGCTTTCATTCTCTTCCTTATCATCCGGATCTTCTCTGTTGTATCTACCACTATATCGGCTCCGAATAATGTTCGGTCTCCAATTTCTTCCCAACAAATCGGAGATCTACACTTCCTGCCGTACAGGGCTTCGAATGGCGGCATTCCAATAGTAGATTGATAACTATTGTTATATGCAAACTCCACTAATGATAGGTATCTTTCCCAATTTCCCCCGAAATCCAACACGCATGCTCTCAGCATATCTTCCAATATTTGTATAGTTCTTTCTGATTGTCCGTCGGTTTGCGGATGAGCAGCTGTACTTGGGTGTAACTTGGTGCCCAGCGCTTGGGATAGACTGATCCATAGCCTTGACTGAAACGAGGGTCACGATCTGACACAATCGTCTCAGGAACTCCATGAATCCTGATTATCTCTCGGAGGTAGATCTGGGCTAATCTATCCATCGAATAGTTTATTCGGATGGGTAGGAAATGAGCGGACTTTGTAAGTCGATCGACTATCACCCAGATGGCATCATATCCTTGAGGGGATCTAGGGAGTCCTGTCACAAAATCCATAGTAATGTTACTCCACTTCCATTCAGGAATTTGTAAGGGCATGAGGAGTCCAGGGGGCTTCTTATGTTCAGCCTTAACTTGTTGGCATATCAAACATCTCTGCACAAAATTTGCTATGTCCTTCTTCATTCCTTCCCACCAAAAGTTTGCCTGCAAACCCTGATACATCTTGGTTGTTCCAGGATGTGCGGTGTAAGGAGTGCAATGGGCTTCAGTTAAAATTCGCTCCTTGAGCTTAAAATCTGGCGGTACAACTATTCGGCTTCCCTTCCTCAGCAAATTCCTGGAAATGATAAATTCTTGGGTTTCACCTCTTTGCACTCTCTCAAAATTTTTAGCTGTCTGATCATCTTTCCTTTGAGCTTCCTTGATTTCTTCATAGAGGTCGAAACCAATACTAATTTGATTTATCTGGTTCACTCCATCCCGGGGGCCCTCTTATGTGAATTTCAAGTTGCATCCTTTCCATTTCCCTTAACAACTCTGATTCCTGTGTTAACAATACTGCTAAGGATCCTCCAGACTTCCGGCTCAACGCGTCAGCCACCACGTTGGCCTTCCCAGGGTGATAATGAATGTCCAAATCATAATCCTTCATCAACTCCAACCATCTTCTTTGGTGCATATTCAATTCCTTTTGGGTGAAAATATATTTCAGACTTTTATGATCTGTATATATATCACATGATACTATACCAATAAAGGTAGTGCCGCCAATTTTAAGGCAAAAATGACTGCAGCTAGCTCAAGGTCATGGGTTGGGTAATTTTTCTCATGGTTCCTTAGTTGTCTAGAAGCATATGCAATAACTCTCCCGTGCTGCATCAATACACACCCCAGGCCTGACTTTGACGCATCACTGAAAACAACATAATCTTCGTTTCCAATGGGCATGGCTAAGATTGGAGCCGATGTTAGCTTATCCTTTAGTTCTTGAAAGCTTTTCTCCTGATCATCTCCCCAATGGAATTTGAGGCCTTTCTTGGTTAACTGGGATAAAGGTGCAGCTATCTTGGAAAATCCTTCTACAAACCTCCGGTAATACCCAGCCAATCCTAGGAAGCTTCGCACCTCAGTGACATTGGTAGGTTGAGGCCATCCTTTTATCGCCTCGATCTTTGCGGGGTCCACTGATATTCCTTCCCCATTTATGATGTGACCCAAGAACCCAACTTCATTTAGCCAGAACTCACACTTCTTAAGCTTTGCATAAAGTTGCTTCTCTCTCAATAATTGTAACACTATCCTCAAGTGTCTTTCATGATCCTCTTGCTCTTTGAATAGATCAGTATGTCATCAATGAACACCACTACGAATTGATCTAGGTATGGCTGGAAAATTCTATTCATCAAATCCATAATGCCGCTGGAGCATTAGTCAAGCCAAATGGCATTACTAAAAATTCATAATGGCCATATCTGGTCCGAAATGCAGTCTTAGAAACATCTTCCGGCTTGATCTTTAATTGATGGTACCCTGCTCTTAGATCTATCTTGGAAAATATGCTGGCACCCTGAAGTTGGTCAAAGAGGTCATCAATCCTTGGCAATGGATATCGATTCTTGATAGTGACCTTGTTCAGCTCTCGATAATCTATACACAGCCTCATGCTCCCATCCTTCTTCTTAACAAATAATACCGGAGCACCCCAAGGTGATACACTCGGCCGAATAAACCCGAGGCTTAGCAACTCTTGCAACTGGTCCTTCAATTCATTCATTTCTGCGGGTGCCATTCTATAAGGTGCCCTGGATATGGGACTTGTCCCAGGTAGAAGATTAATGGAAAATTCTACTTCTCTATCTGGGGGTAAGCCGGGTAGATCCTCTGGAAAAACATCGGGATAGTCTCTTGCAACCTCTATGTTTTCAATCTTAATCTTCATATCTTCTTCACCAATAAGGGTTGCCAAAAATCCTTGACACCCTTGCCTCAATAATTTAGTGGCCTTTAAGGCAGAAATGACTGAGTGCAAATTTTATTCTTCATCCCTTCATAAATTCTTTCGGGAATTCCCTCTAACTTAAAAATTATCTTCTTCTGGTAACAGTCTACATGAACCCGATATGTTGACAACCAATCCATTCCTAGGATGATGTCAAACTCCATTTCTCCTAGCTTAATCAGGTCTGCCTGTCTTCATTTCACCTATGATGATTTCACATCCCTTATAATACTCGCTGGTGGTCACTCTGGCGCCTACAGGGGTTGACACCACTAGTTGATAGCTCAAGGGTTCGGATTCCATGTTAATAATTGCAGCAAAAGATGATGAAATAAAAGAGTGGGTAGCACCGGGATCAAACAATACTCGAGCAATATTATCAGATACACAGACGGTACCTTCCACCACGGCATTGGATGCTCGAGCCTCCTGCTGAGTGATTGCATTCATCCTTCCTTGAACTCTGGGTGCTGTACAGATGCTTGTGTCATGGCCGAGCGAGTTCTGTTGAAAGGTTGCCGATAGGCGGTAGTTGGTCCTCCTGTTGTAGGGGCGATTCCCATGGTTGGTCTTCCCGTTCCTCTGCTAGCTCCTGGGTACCCATGCAAGTTTGGGCAGTCCCTCCTCATGTGACCCATTCTTCCGCAGACAAAGCATTGTTTACCGGTGGCGCAACTACCAGTGTGACTTCGGTTGCACCTAGGACACCACTGGGTTCCTGCAAAGTTGGAGCGTTGGGAGGACATTGGTGATGCTGAATGGGGTAATCCCCTATTCTTGGGCCATGTGTTCATCTTGTTTCCCTGGGCGGGCATGAAGGAAGATCCAGTACCTCTGTCGGGCCTCATGGACTGAGTTCCAAAGCTCGGAGCATTATTGTACCGGGGGCGCTTCATATAGGGCAGTTTCCTGGTCCTTGTCTCCTGATTCTCCTGCATGTCCCTTTCAATTTCCATTGCCTTCTCCACAGCTTGACTATAAACTTGCAGTTGGAAAGGGATCAGCTTGCTCCTGATTTCCGGCTTCAAACCCCTAACGAATCTTTTCGTCCTATCTTCCTCATCGGACACCAATTTTTCAGCATACCTGGACAGCTGAGTGAATTTAGCTTCATATTGACTCACTGTCCATTGCTCCTGTTTTAGATCTTGGAATTCCATCGCAAGTCGGTCCTTCACCACTCCAGGGATGTACTTTTCATTGAACTTTGCAACTAAGAAGTTCCAAGAAATCTCCCTTCCCAGGGTCTTAGCTCCTCCTTTTACCATCTCCCACCAGCGCTCAGCCTCTCCTTGGAACATGAAAGAGGCGAAAGATACCCGCTGGTTTTCGGTACATTCCATCACATCCAGTATCTTTTCAATTTGACGGTGTAACATCCCGAATTTTTATTATTTATTTCTTTTCCTAAAGAATATTTAATTCTCAGCCATGAGTTAATGCTGAATAATTGGGACGGATAACTATAAGGTTGGTGTACTTAATCATGAATTACTGTGGTAATGCAAATTTTAATTCGTATGTCTATATAATTATTATTTTTTTTCTCTGATGATTTAGTGAGAAATTTGTGTTATTAAATTTTCACAAGTATGTGTGATGTAAATATATCAATGTTTTAGGTAAGGGATAACCATGTATATGCAAGGTATCATATATTTTAATACTTGAAAATAAGAATACATGGTATATACTTACCCCACCAACCATATTCCATGATTAATTTAAAATACTTGGTATTTAGATATTTTATTTAGAAAAGGTTGGTGTGCATGGAAAGATGAGGTGTAGGGCTAGGATCATTTTGATCCTAGCCTTGGCCAAGTGGCAAGACTAGAGAGGAGAGTCTCTTTGTAATGACTAAGATTTTAGGGGTTTTTATGCAAATGATCCCTTCCCTTACGTGAGATTTGAGAGGAGAGCTTCTTTCTTCTCTGTTAATGAAAAAAAAAAAAAAAAGAAATCTTTCTTCCCAAAACCTAACCCTAGAACTGCTTCCCCTCACTCTCTCTCTCTCCCTCTCTCCACACCCCCAGCCGAAGCCAGGGGGGGCGGCGCAACCGCGCGCCACCAGCGCGCGGCCGCGCACAGCCACGCGCGCAGCCGCGCGGGGGCCGCGCGGGGCCACGCGGGGGGCGGCTCAGGCCGCGGGTCGGCATGGATTCGGGGGAGGAAGCCTCCTTTGGCCAGGGAAGGATTTGGGGAGTTCCCCCTATGTAAAAGACAAGTTTTTAAAGGTAAAAATTCAGCCCTAGATCTGAATTTTAGTGATGAATTCATCTAATACCCAATAAATTCTGATTATGTTTAACAGAGAATTAGAGTGTGAAATAAGTAATAACCTTCAAGGTTATTGGAGAATCTAGTACTAAAAGATATCTTGTTGATTCTCTTGTATAGGATCATTGTTTTGGATTATGAAGAAGCTAAAGGATTGGTGAAGAACTCTCCGAATGAAGGTGAGAACTTGTTGGGTTAGGTTATTAATTAAATGAATATTGTGGGCATGAATATTGGAATGGATTGAGGCTATGTGATATTTCTAATAGTAAGAATTGGGGTTGGGTATTGGACTCCATGAAAATATTAATTAGAAACAAATTATTGTATAAGTAACCGTGAGATAACCATAATAATCATGTTGGTATACTCTCAAGGGTAAGAGGCTAGCAATATGTAATGGTGAGATAGGTCTCTTCTACAAGAACATTGTAATCCACTTGATGTTTAACTAAGAGTTAAATTATGTGATGTTGTTGCTACTTTTAAATAGGGGGATTAGCATGTCGGTGCCCGAGGTGATTATTCGGAAAGGAAACAAGAAGCGGTGCTCGGTACGAACCTTTTGTAGAACGCTCAACTTTATGGTGAGTGGGGCTTTTAAATAAATTGGACCGCTTTATACTAAATTGCAAATATAATAGTAATTTGTTGATTTAGCATTTCGCCAAATATCATATGTGGCTTGCATTTTGAAGTATAGTTTACAATGGCATTGACATGCATGTTACGGAATAGAATTCATTTTGGGTGACATGAATGTGATTAGTGTGTGTTATTTGATGTTGTACATATATGTATATGTGTTATGCTTGGTTAAGACAAGGATACTAATTTTGCATAAGAATACATGGTAATGGGCAAGTACTTATTGAGAGTATCATTCCATATATGAAATGACGTGTAAGTTAGTTTTAAATTGCTTGTGATGAATATTATAATTTAACCGTGCATGGTGCATTTGAGTGTAAAGGAGGAAGGGGCCGTGCGGGAGCCGGTAGGAGGGGGGAAGACGGGGATTTGACATATAATTATGTATATATATAAGGAGGAGGAGGGGCCGTGCGGGAGCCGGTAGGAGGTGGAAGACGGGGGAATTACTTTTACATTGAATGGCATTGGTGATATGCTTATATTGTATTTTACAAGTGATCTTGAATAAATGGCTATACTTGATGTATACGTTTGTATGAGTGTGGGACACTAAGAATGTTTTAATGTGTTACTGTATGTGGTAGTGGAGACACCGTATACCGGTCCTATGTGCATCTATCAATAATAGCTGGAAGCAAATACACAATTATAAAGAATGATACATATTACATACTTCATGTGCCACATTCATTATTTATTTTCAAGTACCATGAATATTATACATCGTTATTGCTATGCTTCATTTTTATGAATGAAATTGACTCCACTCACTGAGCTGTCGAGCTCACCCCCCCATAGCTTCATGTTTTCAGGGCTAGCCAGGGATAAATAACAGCTAAAGGCAAGGGTAGAGCATTGAAAGGGTACAATACATTCATTGTGTGGGCCTATCAAGCTTCTATATTGAATTGTAATTAAGTAATGCGGTTATATTCATGTACATGGAGATGATGTATATATGTAGATTTGGGTATGACTCCTTATTGGGTATTATCTTGGGTTGGATTATGTTAGATGGTGACACTAAGGAGATTATCCTTAAGTAAATCTTTAAATTGTTATCTTGTGTAGTATCCCTAAAATTAAATGTATGTGAGAATTTAAGTAGGCGATGTTAAGCCGAAAATGTTGTATAACTGCGTGGGATATTGCATATGGATATACGATTGATGAGAAATATTTGGAATTGTATGTATCTATGTATCAGAGTAAACCTTGTATTTTTAAAGGAAGTGCTGTCGAAAATTTTAAGAAATTTGGAGATCATTATGATAATCTGTGGATCAATTTAATGTTTATATATATGGAGATATTATGAAAACTGGGACTGGGACCATTACAGTACGGAGCCATTCTTCAGCTTGAATAGGGTCAACTCCTCCTCTGAAAGCTGGTGGGTTGAGCTTTTGAAATTGTTCAAGAGCTCTACGGGGGTTGTTTACACTTGCCAGCTGCAACAGCCAATCTGGTATTCTGTCTGGCATTCCCCGATTAGCATTAGATTGCCCACTCAGAAATTCTTGATTTGCCTGGGGATGGACGCTCCCAATTGCGCTGTGCAATGGGACGTCGCCCTCCGAGTTGGCATCGGATGGAGGAAAATTCAAATCCATCTAATACCTAGAAGAATAGTTGAACATAATCAATGGTAACTCAATGATAACAAGTAGAATAGTTCACAAACAAAACACTGATTTCATTTATGCATAAAGTGTTTTCACGGTAACATATACATTAGCATGGCTGCATTCATTCAAAACATACTAATGCAGTCATAACGGGATATATGATCATACATGTAGGTCATTGACAACCACTTTCTTTACAAAAAAAAATCACTTATATGAATCAACATTCATTTCTTCAAAAACAAAAATAACAAAAACAAAAATGCCACCCATCTAAAACTCCCATCAAGGGGGGTATGTTAGATCCCGAGGAGCTTTCCTCCCGGTCGTCCCCTACAGGTTCTTCTTCTGGGTCTTCTTCTTTTGGATCCTCTTCTTCTGGATCCTCTTCTGGTTCTTCTTCTTCAGGGTCCTCTTCTACTTCTTCCAGCACAGCATCAAAATCACATCCCCAATTTTCATTATCATCGTACAGGTCCATATCTTCTCTACCAGCAGGAATTCCACCAAATACCCCCAACGAAATCCTTCCGTCAGGGTTCATCTCCTCATTAGGTAGGACTCCCAGGTCCTCAGCTACTGGTGCGTTTCTTATGGCACTTTCTGCCTCATTAATGTCATCTTCCTCACCTTGCCCCACGCGAATCCCTGCACCTAATTGTCTGGGGAACCTTTCAGAATGATATCTGGATCGGTCTCATCAGATTCAAAATCCCAGTCCATTTGGTCCGCGATCCAACTTAAACTTTCCGACTCCGGACCGTCAGACGATGATCCAGTCATCTCAGAATCTCCCATCTGTAGAAGTAAGACATTTATATTAGCCGATGTGCCTTCCAATTCTCTCCAAAGCAATAATTTGCATGAATATATAATCAAGACATGATAGAAAATCATCACTATTTAACCATGCCGATCTTTCATAAATTTTTCCTTATGCACAACTGTCTTCCAATAGGTTTAACACCCTGACTTATTGATATTTTGATTGTTCTCCCTTTCCGGTGTCCCATAACACTGGAATTTCTTACAGAAGGGCCCGCACCCCTTGCAAGATCCATTTGAACTAAGGTATGCGGGTACCCATATTCAAATGTAGAGAACAGTTAAATATCCTACGTTTCAGGGTCAATTACCCTAAGACTATACCATCATCCTAATACCCATATCTAACTTACTCTAGCACACATATAAATCTCACATGACTTCATAATCAGTCTTACATACTACATCTATCTAGGCTAACCTTGCCTAAACCATGCTCTGATACCAATGTGTAACGGCCCCAGTTTCTAATAGACAAGATTAGGTCTACAACACCATTTACCTCCAATATTCTTAAAATAAGAAAATTTTGACAGCATCATCCTTAATATTTCCTTCATTTTCTCACTTACAATAATCCAGATTTCGGCTCCAAGGCCTACTTATTATCACCAAGAATTTCGGCACACCCGGCCTACTTATCATGACACAATACACTAAACCTCAACCACAAACATATATCATAACTTGATTTCCTCCATTGCAAGCATAATCTTTTCATCTAACATTATAAGAGTTAACTTCTCAACAAAATAGCATCTCCACACATGGCCATCATTCTCAGTTCAAGAACATACATATACAAGGAATTCATAATCCGGAATATTGTAACATACAAGTCCATGGTCTCAAATACTAGAAAGACAAATATACCTTGAGTACATTCTAACATGTTTTTCACAAAGACTTCAATAGAGTCCATACATACACATTTAAGATACAAGACAAAACCAAAATGATACTACAACATATTATGCCATCCATAACTCAACCTTTCCATTTAGAGAGGTCCCTTACCCTTATCCAAACCTGAAAAGATGGAAGAAAATAAAATGAGCTCGACAGCTCAATGAGTAAACCATGCCATAGGGTATTGATATAATAATTTCATAAGATAAACAGTTTAGGAGAGGTAAATTACAATGAGTCCCATAAACAACAATTCGTTTGAAGCTACCTTACTTGTTCCAAGTTCCATACATATGTGGTCTAAGTGACTCCACTATCAAAAGTTGCATTTAACTATATCATGACACAAAGGATATAATTGTATGAATATGTATGAAATTCTCGTGGATGAGTCCACTCACATCAACTCGGCTCGTTGTACACATAAAGTGACATTCTAGTTTAACACAAGCATTATCCATCATGAATGCAACTTGACAGTTCCATTTACATGCCATTCAATTTAAATGCAATCCCCCCGTCTTCCACCTCCTACCGGCTCCCGCACGGCCCCTTCCTCCTTATATAAAGATAATTCATATATAACATATATATTTCCCCGTCTTCCCCCCTCCTACCGGCTCCCGCACGGCCCTTCCTCCTTTTATAAATATATTCATAAGTATATGTCAAATCCCCGTCTTCCCCCCTCCTACCGGCTCCCGCACGGCCCCTTCCTCCTTATATAATGCATCATGCAAGTTAAGTTATAATATGCATAACAAGCACTATTGAACTACTTACACGTCATGCCCAAAAATGATGTGCAACAATATAAAAGAAGACATATGCTTGGGGGTTACCCAATATCATAGTAACATCATAACACGCCACATTTACTTGCATGAATATATATGTCTTAACCCCATATATTTGCCAATATTTAACACAATGCCATATTTACGGAGGGGTCTTCCCCCCGTGCACTTTGGTGAACATGAAGTATGATTCAAGTTAAACGATCGGTATTTATGGAGTGCTACTAATACAAATCCTATACCTCACATAAAGCATCATACCATTCTATTTATGAAGAGCTAAGATTATGCTATGCACACACAAATTGGTTATCATGATATTGGTCAAGAAAAACAGCGAATTAAAGTGTTAACTTGGTCCTTTAGGCGAAATTTGTATGCTAGAGTATGTATGCTACACATGCATTACACATCCTATATGATATAGAGGCACAACTATTATGTAATATTCATTAGATCTCATTTAACCCAATATAACTATCAAAACAGCGAATTTAAAATGCTAACTCACCTCATTTAAGTTGAATTAGTAATCTAAAACATTTATATCCCACATGCATTTCATCACAACATGTCATAGATGCACAATAACTAGGTAATACCCACAAA